>CAUYON010087104.1:0-19979 GCA_963573935.1 Arctocebus calabarensis
AGTCCCAGCTACTAGGGAGGCTGAGGCAAGAGAATCGCTTAAGCCCAAGAGCTGGAGGTTGCTGTGAGCAGTGTGACGCCACGGCACTCTACCCAGGGCGATAAAGTGAGACTCTGTCTCTACAAAAAAAAAATATATATATATATATATATACACACACACACACTCTGGGAAGCTGAGGCAGGTAGGTAGCCTGAGCTCAGGAGTTTGAGACCAGCCTGAGCTAGAGCAAGACCCTGTTTCTAAAAATAGCCAGGTGTTGTGGTGGGCGCCTATAGTCCCAGCTACTCAGGAGACTGAGGCAAGAGGATCGCTTGAGCCTAAGAGTTTGAGGTTGCTGTGAGCTGTGAAGTTACAGCACTCTACCAAGGGTGATAAAGTAAGATTCTGTCTCCAAAAAATAATAATAATAAAATAAAAAATAAGAAATACAAATGAAAATAAAAGCCTCTGGTAAAATGCAAAAAAAAAAAAAGAAGAAGAAATACAACAAAAAAGAAAAATAAGAAATAGATAGAATTAGCTGCTCTTGTCTTTCTTTTTTATTTTTTGAGACAGAGTCTCACTATGTCGCCTTTGGCTGTGGTATCACAGCTCACAGCAACCTCAAACTCTTGGGCTCAAGTGATTCTCTTGCCTCAGCCTCCCAAGTAACTGGGACTACAGGCACCTGCCACAACACCCGACTACTTTTTGGTTGGAATTGTCATTGTTTAGCAGGCCCTGGCTGGGTTCGAACCTGCCAGCCTCAGTGTATGTGGCTGGCGCCCAACTCACTGAGCTACTGATGCCAAGCTGCTCCTCTTGTCTTTCTTCTCTCTGTCATACACACTTACGCACACACACAAAGGAACAATGGGAGATGATATATGTTAATCTGCTTCACTCTTAGTGCATTTTCTGCTGCTATAACAGAATGCCACAGACTGGGTAATATATAAAGCGCAGAGATTTATTTGGCTTATGGTTCTGGAGGCAGGAAGTCAAGACACGCGCCTGGCAAGGGTGATCCCATAGCAGAAGGCGAGCAATTGCACAAGATGGAGAGCAAGACAACTGGGGGACTGAACTCATGCTTTTTATCAGGAATGTACTCCCAAGATAACTAACATACTTCTGAGATAATGGCCTTAAGCCATCCACAGGGGTGAAGTCCTCATGATGTAATCACTGCTTAAAGGTTCTGCTGCTTAGCACTGTTACAATGACAATTAATTTCAACATGCGTTTTGATGAGGACATTCAAACAACAGCATTCTACCTCTGGTTTCCCAAAATTCATGTTCTTTTCAAAGATAAACTTAATTCATTCCATCCCAATATCTCCAAAAGTCTTAACTTGTCCCAGTACCACCTCAAAAGTCCAAAGTCTCTTCTTCATCAGATAAGGGTGAAGCATAATTTGTTCAGAAGCAATTTCCTGTAGCTGTGAGCCTGTGCAATCAAACAAGTTACCTACTTGCCTTAGTAAGGATTGTATTTCAGGACAGTGCCCTTCAGCTGCCCCAGCTGTAGATCAGGTGGGCTCAGGTGGGGCTTATTAACCTGTCATTCCAGATGGTACAATGTATAAGTCTTGGTGGTGTTCATGTGGTACTAATTCTGGAGACATGCAGATTGCAAGTGCTGTTGGGGGCATGGCTTCCTTTTCCTAAGATTTCAAAGGATGTCATAGATAGCCTGGTGAACTCAGGCAGAAACCTGCCATAGGGGCAGAAATGGCAGAGTTCTGACTATGGTGATGCCTAGTGAAGCCATGAGAGTGGGAGCCACCCTTGGGGCACCAAAACTAGGAATACCAGTGTTAAATTTTAGCCTGGGAGAACTGCAGGCATGAGGCTCCCACCACTGCACCAGTATATCTAGGAAGCAAGACTTGGAGTCAAAGCAGATTATTTTCCAGTTTTTTGTTTGTTTGTTTGTTTTCTTTTTTTCAGACAGAGTCTCAACTTTGTGCCCTGGGTAGAATACCATGGCGTCCTAGCTCACAGTAACCTCAATCTCTTGGACTCAGGTGATCTTTTTGCCTCAGTCTCTCAAGTAGCTGGAGACTACAGGAGTCCAATACAATGCCCACCTAGTTTTTCTGTTTTTAGTAGAGTTGGGATCTCACTTTTGCTCAGGCTGGTCTTGAACTCTTGAGCTCAAGCAATCCACCTACCTTGGAGCCTCCTAGAGTGCTAGGATTTTAGGTGCGAGCCACCATGCCCACCTAGCTTCATGTGTACTTTTTTTTTTTTTTTGAGACAGAATTTCACTTTGTCACCCTTGGTAGAGTGCCATGACATCATAGCTCACATCAACCTCAAATTTTTGGGCTCAAGTGATCCCCTTGCCTCAGCCTCCCAGGTAGCTGGGACTACAGGTGCCCACCAAAACGCCCTGCTATTTTTAGAGATGGAGTCTTGCTCTGACTCAGGCTGGTCTCGAACTCATGAGTTCAGGCAATCTACCCACCTCAGCCTCCCACCGCACACAGTTGGTTTTATGTTTTTATATACTGGTGTGTGTATAGGTTGATAGTCATCTTCAAATTTTCTATATCTTTAAAGATTTTTTATTTAGTAGTTCAATCATTTACTACAAAACAGTGCTAAAAATCTTCAACTATGATTGTGGATTTGTCTATTTTTTTTTTTATCAATAGGGTCAGTTTTACTTTATTTGTTTGGAAGTTTTGTTACTTGTATATATACACTTAGGATTGCTATGTTTTCCTAATGAACTGCACCTTTTCCTGTTTTGAAGTGACCCTCTTTTTTTTTTTTTTTTTTGCAGTTCAACCAAGGCTGGGCTTGAGCCCACCACCCTTGGTATATGGGGCTGGCGCCCTACTCGCTAAGCCACAGGCGCTGCCTTGAACCTCTATTTTTGGTAATATTTCTTTTCTGAAAGTCTATTTTGACATATCAATATATCTCATCAGCTTTTTTTTTTTTTTTTTGCAGTTTCTGGCCAGGTTGGGTTTGAACCTGCCACCTCTGGCATATGGAGCTAGTGCCCTATTCCTTTGAGCCACAGGCACCGCCCATCATCAGCTTATTTTTTAAGACAGAGTCTCACTTAGTCGCCCTGGGGTTGAGTGCTATGGTGTCATAGCTCACAGCAACTTCAAACAACTCTTAGGCTCAAGTGATTCTCTTGCCTTAGCCTCTTGAGTAGCTGGGACTATAGGCATCCACCACAACGCCTGGTTATTTTTGTTGTTGTTGTCGTTTGGTTTTTTTGGAGACGGTGTCTTGCACTTGCTCAAGCCCGTCTGGAACTCTTGAGCGCAGGCTATCCACCCACCTCAGCCTCTCAGAGTGCTAGAATTATATGCCTGAGCCACTGTGCTTGACCTATCATCAGCTTTTTTTTTTTTCAGTTTTTGGCCAGGGCTGGGTTTGAACCATGGGGCCAGCGTCCTACCTTTGAGCCACAGGCGCCGCCCTCATCAGCTTTTTTATGTTGATAATGTGGCTTTCCTATTTACTTCCTTACTCCTTTATTTTCAGTTTGTCTCGAAATTATTATCTTCATATTTTATAAAGCTTGTTTCCTATTTGTGTCTTAATTTTTTGTCAAGTCTTATATGTGGTACTATATAGTTGTAATCTCTGTCTTAAAACTAGATTGTTTGGGTCATTTATATTTATGTAATCACTGATATGATCAGGCTAAAGTCCACCTCTGCTTTTCATTTGTCTTTTTTTTAAGATAGAGTCTCACTATGTTGCCCTCAGTAGAGTGCCATGGCCTCATAGCTCACAGCAACCTCTTGGGCTTAAGCAATTCTCTTGCCTCAGCCTCCCAAGTAGCTGGGACTACAGGCGCCAGCCACAATGCCTGGCTATTTTTTATTGCAGATGCCATTGTTTAGCTGGCCCAGGCCAGGTTCGAACCTGCCAGCCTTGGTGTATGTGGCTAACACGGTAACCAGTGTGCTACAGGCGCCAAGCCTTTGTTTCTGTCTTCTTCCTTTTCTGTCTTGTTTATAGTTCACTTAAATTTTTTTAGTATTCCATTTTACTTCTTACATTAACTTTTCAGTGCTGTATCATTTGTAGTTTTTTTTTTCTTTTTATAGCAATAGAGTCTCACTTTATCGCCCTGGGTAGAATGCTGTGGCGTCACACAGCTCACAGCAACCTCCAACTCCTGGGCTTAAGCCATTCTCTTGCCTCAGCCTCCTGAGTAGCTGGGACCACAGGCGCCGAGCCAGCAATTAGAATTTTTAAAAATTAGGGAAGCTGAGCTGGCGCGGAGCGAGGAGAGCGGCTACCTGTGGACAGGAGGCTGTGTGTTAAACATATCCATGGAGAATATTGAAAACTCAGAGGATTTAAAGTTTATTAAGAATTTGTAAACAAAGATCATTTATGGAAGCAAATCAGTGGACTCCGGAATATCCTTGGACAATAGCTATAAAATGGATTATCCTGAAATGGGTTTATGTATAATAATTGATAATAAGAACTTTCACAAAAGTACTGGATTGCCACCTCGATCAGGCACAAATGTAGATGTAGATGTTTGCTAAAGCTCAGGGAAACATTCATGAACTTGAAATATGAAGTCTGGAATAAATATGATCTTACATGTGAAGAAATTGTGACTTTCATGCACAATGTTTCTAAAGAAGATCATAGCAAAAGGAGTGGTTTTGTCTGTGCGATTCTGAGCCATGGTGAAGAAGGAATAATTTGGGGGACAAATGGACCTATTGACCTAAAAAAAATAGCAAGTTTCTTCAGAGAGGATTATTGTAGACGTCTAACTGCAAAACCCAAACTGTTCATTATTCAGGCCTGCCGAGGTACAGAACTAGACTGTGGCATTGAGACGGACAGTGGTGCTGAGGATGACATGAAGTGTCAGAAAATACCGTGGAGGCTGACATCCTGTATGCGTACTCTACAGCGCCTGGTTACTATTCCTGGCGAAACTCAAAGGATGGCTCCTGGTTCATCCAGTTGCTTTGCGCCATGCTGAAACGGTACACTCACAAGCTTGAGCTTATGCACGTTCTCGCCTGGGTGAACCGAAAGATGGCAACAGAATTTGAATCCTTTTCCTTTGACTCTACTTTTCATCCAAAGAAACAGATCCCATGTATTGTGTCCATGCTCACAAAAGACCTGTATTTTTATCACTAAACAGTTATTTGGGAGGGTATAGTTGGCGTGCCAAGTGAGAAAACAGTGTGACTGATACTGTATTTCCTCTCAGGGTTAAATCCAATCTAATACTCCACGTGGTACATACCACTTCCACAGTAGTACGACCAGTATGAAGCTACCTCCGACTCCAATTAGGTAGTCACAACTGAATTTGCTTAGGAATACCATTACTCATAAAAATGAGTAATGGTTTACTCCTTAGGAGAGAAAATGATTGTAAATGTACAGCTCTCATAATTAGCAGGTGTTAATGATGCTATGCCATAAATGTTCAAGAATCATAAGACATTTCAGTATGGAATTTTCACGATATCTTCCCACTTAGGACTCTGTGTTTTAGTTTTTATTAAACTGTAAAAACGATGATGTGGAAGAGTTTAGGGATCCCTGGGCACAGTCATAGGCTTGAGCCTTTAGTTTAGAATTGATATACAAACACAAAGTCAACTGCATTTTAGACACTTTATGCAAGATTATGGTTTTGTGGTGTTTGTCCTGAGTATGGCTTTGTTGTAAAAAAAAGAAGAAGAAAAAAAGGCCATTGTTTAATATTGAAAAAGAAAGTAAATATTTTATTTGAGAGGAAGTATGAGCAAACTAAGCTGATTCTTTTAAGGCTAAAAATGCAGCATTCATAAGATGGAGTTAAACCGTAAGGTGCTGCATTGCAGCTGATCTGTGCACATCTCAACATGAGTTGAGCTTCACAAACCAGCAAAATCTCCTAAGAGCTACTACGTAAAAACCTCAAACTGTTGATTACTAACAGGATGACACAAAGAAATTCTACAAGAACATTCTAATATGCCATGTACATAATAAAAATGGAATACAAGGAACAAAAAACAAACTAGTAAGCGGGGCTCTTACAGCCCATGCCACAGGAGGCAGCTTTCAGAAAGGACTACCAGCTAATTTCACGGAGGATGCCCCGAGCCACAGTTCAACAAGTGAGCCAACTCAGAAACTTCTGAAATGAGAATTTTGCAAATGTGGTGAGTCAGAATAAAAAGTATAGAGCAGGCTCAGCGCCATTGGCTCAACGGGCTAAGGCACCAGCTACGTACACCTGAGCTGGCGGGTTCGAATCCAGCCCCGGCCCACCAAACAACAATGACGGCTGCAACCAAAAAATGGCTGGGCGCTGTGGCGGGTGCCTGTGGCCCCAGCTGCTTGGGAGGCAGAGGCAGGAGACTCACTTGAGCCCCGGAGTTGGAAGTTGCTGAGAGCTGTGATGCTACGGCACTCTACCCAGGGTGACAGCTTGAGTCTCTGTCTCAAAAAAAAAAAAAAAAAAAGGCATAGAGCAGGTTGGGGAGAAAGATGGCGACCCAGTAGCGGCTTCTGTGCAGCCGGGCGCAGTGAGAGTGAGGAGAAAGGACCCCAGGCATCTCTGGCCGGTGGGTTCAACCCAGAGGCTTCCCTTTGGTGATATAGGAGGTCAGTGAGAGACTTCTGGACCCCACTAGGAGGACCGAAGCGGTGGAAGACTGGCAAGTGGTGGGTGCGTTTGTTCAGTCCGAGGCTGCCTGCAGCTGTAACTATAGCAACAGCTAGTTTGCAAGCAGAAAAAGCCTTACCTAGGGGCTGTTTTGGGTTTTTTTTTTTGGACTTGGACACTCAATTGAACTGCCTTGGGAGATCTTGGGCCAGTGTGCAGATAACTTTGGATGTTGTCTGGGGTCCCAGACTGAGCCCCTGAGCCAGAAAGGAGCTAATATCGTTCAGCTGTGGGCTGCCCCTGCGTGTTGCAGCACTAGGATTCGCTGGGAGACCTGGGGTGAGTAATCTGTTGACTGAGCTGCCCAAAGCGGGGACTGTGCCCCTGGGGAAGTGCAGACATCCAAGTGTTTGGCAGATTGACAGCCGTGGCCCTCAGGGACATACGGGGAGACTGGACTTGGCGCGCTGGATAAGCAGGCAGTCACTCCAGGAGAGATCCCAGGGATAAGTGCTATCCCTGGAAACTTCTGCTTGGCCAAGGTGTATGGCTTGGAGTGTCTTTTGATGGGCTGAGGAGTTATTTGGGCTCCCGAACCTGCAGGGTCTGAGTAATCAGCAGAGGCCTCCAGCTCCCACCTTGTACAGCTGTATCACATTGTGATTAACATCTCATATCTCAGAAGATTGCCTGTTGCCCAGTCAATACTTAGAAAGATATATATACTGCTTGGTTGTGGGGTTTTTGTTTTTGTTTTTTTAATTTTAACATGTTTCCTTGACATTTTTTCTTTTTTTTTTTTTTAACCATTCTAGTTTGAATACAATCTTCCATTTTTGCCTTCTTCAACAAATAGAATTTCATTTTTGCTAGTTTTTTTTTTTTTTTTTTGTAGAGACAGAGTCTCACTTTATCGCCCTGGGTAGAGTGCCGTGGCGTCACACAACTCACAGCAACCTCCAGCTCTTGGGCTTAAACGATTCTCTTGCCTCAGCCTCCCTAATAGCTAGGACTACAGGCGCCTGCCACAGCGCCCGGCTATTTTTTTGTTTTGTTTCGCAGTTCGGCTGAGGTCGGGCTTGAACCCGCCACCTTCGGTATAGGGGGCCGGCACCCTACTCGCTGAGCCACAGGAGCCGCCCTATATCTTTTTTTAATTAGCTAGGTGGCACACACCTGTAGTCCTAGCTTTTGGGAGGCTAAAACAGGCGCATCACTTGAACCCAGGAGTTTAAGGTTACAGAGAGCTATGATGACACCACTGCACTCCCACCTTAGCCTCCCAAAATGTTAGGATTATAGGCATAAGCCACTATAATGGCCTATATTTATTACCGAAGAAAATATTTTTTATAAATATAATATAGCCTAAGCGTACCATGTTCATACAGTTTATAGTGTAATGTCACCATCATGTTCCAACTGCCTACAGTACAGGTTTGCAGCTTAGGAGCAATAGGCTATACCATCTAGGTTTGAGTAAGTATTCTCTACAGATGTTCACATGATAAAGAGATCATCTAAGGACAGACTGGCTTCTCAGAATGTAACATTAAGCAGGACATAACTGTATTCTATTACTGTAGCCTTCTCTTCCTTGGCTTATGGATATCTCTCCCAAGCCTAACTTTCTAGCTATCCTATCCATTTTTTTTACTATTCAAGACAATCTCTCCATAAGTCATTTTTCAGCTTATGCAAATAGGAATCAATTTGTTTGCAACCAAGACCTAATTGGAAGTAGAACCTAATTTTCTTAACATGTCTAAGGCAGTTCTCCAGGAATTATAACATACTACCTTTATGTAAAGATTATTAGAATGTATAGTTTAGGCCAAGCATGGTGGTTCATGCCTATAAACCTAACACCCTGGGATGCTGAAGTAGGAGAGCTCAGGAGTTCGAAACCACCCTGAGCAAGAATGAGACTCCATCTCTAATTCAAGAAAAAAAAGAGGGAGTGCCTCTGGCTCCTGTGGCTCAAGGAGTAGAGCGCCAGCCCCATATACTGGAGGTGGCGGGTTCAAATCCAACCCTAGCCAAAAACTGCAATTAAAAAAAAAAAGAACAAAAAAATAGCCAGGTGTTGTGGGGGTGCCTGTAGTCCTAGCTACTCGGGTTAAGGCAAGAGAATCTCCTAAGCCCAAGAGTTGGAAGTTGCTGTGAGCTGTGACACCACCACTACTGAGGGTGATAAAGTGAGACTCTGTCTCTAAAGAAAAGAAAAAGAATCCCAAGTTAGCCTGGGCACACTATCACACCAGATTAATTGTTTTTTCATTTTTTTAGAGATGATGTCTTGCTATGTTGCTCAGACTGGTCTCAAACTCCTGTCCTGGCCTCAACCAATCCTCCCACTTCAGCCCCCTGAGTTGCTGGGATTATAGACATGAGCCACAATGCCCAGCTTACAGAAGCTTTTTGAAACAGGATGAAAAAATATAAAAACAAAGGAATTGGGCAGGGTAGGTAATAAGATATAAGGGGATTACTGACTTAATAAGAGTGAGTAGCAGTCACCCTTTGATGTGTCTTACATGCTATAGGATGCTAGCATGAGCTTTATTCTACAGGTCAGGAATTATTTTAACTATATCCATTAATGGGCATAAAAATCTCCCTAAAATAGTAAGTAAATTTTGTGTGTATGAGTATTTTTTTTGGGGGGGGGAGAAAAATCACTTTTTCTCATTAGATATTCAAACTAAACAATGATATAAAAAAGGTTAAAAACTACGAGAGAAGGAGGCCCCTGTGGCTCATCGAGTAGGGCGCCAGCCCCATATAACAAAGGTGGCCGGTTCAAACCTAGCCTTGGCCGAACTGCAAAATAGAAAAATAGTCCGGCATTGTGGCAAGGGCCTGTAGTCCCAGCTACTCGGGAGGCTAAGGCATGAGATACCTAAGCCCAGGAGTTGGAGGTTGCTGTGAGCTGTGTGACACCACGGCACTCTACTGAAGGTGATAAAGTGAGACTCTGTCTCTACAAAAAAAAGAAAAAAAACTACATAGAGGCTTTGCACCTGTAGCACACTGGTTATAGCACCAGCCATACACCGAGGCTGGAAGGTTCGAACCTGGCCCGGGACTGCCAAACAACAATGACAACTAAAACAAACAAACAAAAAAATAGTTGGGCTCGGCGCCCTTGGCTCAACGGGCGAAGGCGCCAGCCACATACACCTGAGCTGGCGGGTTCAAATCCAGCCCAGGCCCGCCAAACGACAATGACGGTTGCAGCCAAGAAATGGCCGGGCGTTGTGGCGGGTGCCTATAGTCTCAGCTACTTGGGAGGCGAAGGCAGGAGACTCGCTTGAGCCCAGGAATTGGAGGTTGCTGTGAGCTGTGATGCCACAGCACTCTATCCAGGGTGACAGCTTGAGGCTCTGTCTCAAAAAAAAAAAAAAAAAAAAATAGTTGGGCATTGTGGTTGGAGCCTACAGTCCCAGCTACTTGGGAGGATGAGGCAAGAGAGTCGCTTGAGCTTAGGAGTTTGAAGTTGCTGTGAGCTGACACCATAGCACTCTACCAAGGGCAACAAAGTGAGACTCTGTCCCAAAATAAATAAATTAATTAAATAAAATGAAAACTACTAGAGAACTATCATAAGGAACTACTAAAGGGTCTTAAGCAAGGGAAGAATATTAACAGATTTTAGGAAAATCATCCCAGAGGTAATACGGAAGATAGAATAGAGAGTGGAGGCAAGAGATGTCACAGGAATACTGAAAAAAAAAAAAAAATCTACACTTGGGCTCAGCACCTGTAGCTCAGCAGCTAGGGCACCAGTCACGGACACTGGAGCTGGCGGGTTCAAAACCAGCCTGGGCCTGCCAAACAACAATGACAACTGTAGTCAAAAAATAGCTGGGCACTGTGGCAGGCACCTGTAGTCCCAGCTACTCGGGAGGCTGAGGCAAGAGAATCGTTTAAGCCCAAGAGTTGGAGGTTGCTGTGAGCTGTGATGCCACAGCACTCTACCAAGGGTGACAAAGTGAGACTCTTTCACAAAAAAAAAAAAAAAAAAAAAATCTACACTTGATCTTAGTCAAAAGACTGAAGCAATGAAAATAAACCTAAACAAGAAATGTATGCAAGCAGGAACTAGGGCAAAAACATTGTAAAGGCCAGGGTAATGGATTTTTTAAAAGGTTAAGAATTCAAAGATTTAACTCAAAGACAGAGCAATCCTAGAGTCTGTAGGGAAAGATGTATTATTATTTCTCCCATCCAATTACCAACCAGGCCCAACCCTGCTTAGTTTTCAAGATCAGATGACATCAGGCACATTCAAGTTAGTATGCCCATGTGCTATTCTTATTTCTCAAACCAGGTAACATAGAAAGAGCCAGTTTGGAGGAGGACAAGTTCACCTTAAAGAGCTTACAGATAGTCCCCCAACCACTTATGATGGTTTAACTTAAAAATTTTCAACTTTGGCGGCTTGGCGTCTGTGGTTCAATGGGCTAAGGCGCCAGCCACGTACACCTGAGCTGGCGGATTTGAATCCAGCCCGGGCCCGCCAAACAACAATGACGGCTGCAATCAAAAAATGGCCGGGTGTTGCGGTGGACGCCTGTAGTCCCAGCTACTTGGGAGGCGGAGGAAAGAGACTCGCTTGAGCCCAGGAATTGGAGGTTTCTGTGAGCTGTGATGCCACATCACTCTATCCAGGGTGACAGCTTAAGGCTCTGTCTCCAAAAAAAAAAAAATTTTTCAACTTTGGGCGGCGCCTGTGGCTCAGTGAGTAGGGCGCCGGGCCCATATACCGGAGGTGGCAGGTTCAAACCTGGCTCCAGCCAAAAACTCAAAAAAAAAAAAAAAAAAAAAATTTTTTTTTCAACTTTACAAACATGCAAAAGTGTTATCAATTCTGTAGAAGCTATACTTTGAGTACTCTTACATTTTTTTCTCTTTCAATACAGTACTCAACAAATTACATGAGATTCAACACTTTAGAATTTGTGTTAGATGTTTTTCCCGAACTGCTGGCTAATGTATAAGTGTCTTGAGCACCCGTAAGATAGGTGGGGCTGAGCTATGTTCCTCAGATTAGAGGTATTAAATGCATTTTCCACTATCTAACTTTCAATTTATGATAGGTTTATCAGGGTTTACCCAACATAAACTGAGGAGCACCTGTCCTGAATTTTAAAGCACCTGTAGTTCATCTAGGTTGATATGTACAACAATTGGACATATGGGTGTTAAAATAAGAGGTCTAGACTGGAGATAGAAAATTGTAGGTCAGGCACGGTGGCTAACGCCTGTAATCCCAGCACTCTGGGAGGGCAAGGTACGGATTGCTTAGCTCAGAAGTTGGAGCCCAGTCTGAGCAAGAGCAAGACCCTGTCTCTACTTTAAAAAGAAAAGAAAAGAAAAATTAGCCAGGCATTGTGATGGGTGCCTGTAGTCCCAGCTACTTGGGAAGTTGAGGCAAAGGGATTGCTTGAGCCTGGGAGTATGAAGTTGCTGTGAGCTATGATGCCATCACACTCTAGCATGGGTGACAAAGTGAGATTCTGTCTCAAAAAAGAAAAAAATTATAAATACTTTGTACAAATGCAAGTAATAAAATTACCTAAGAAGAGTGAATGTAGAACAGTGATTTCCGCTGGAAGGGTAATGTCAAAATGTCAGGAAGGGGAGAAGAGGGCAGCTGAGTTTGAAAAAGCATCACTACACAGTTTCAAACTTAGAAAAGGAAAGAAAGGCTCGGCACCTGTGGCTCAGTGGGCTAAGGCGCCAGCCACATACACCTGAGCTGGTGGGTTCGAATCCAGCCCGGACCTGCCAAACAACAATGATGGCTACAACCAAAAAAATGGCCAGGCGCTGTGGCGGGCGCCTGCAGTCCCAGCTACTTGGGAGGCAAAGGCAAAGAGACTCGCTTGAGCCTAGGAATTGGAGGTTGTTGTGAGCTGTGATGCTACAGCACTTTATCCAGGGTGACAGCTTGAGGCTCTGTCTCAAAAAAAAAAAAAGAGAAAGAAAAGGAAAGAAAATCACCTATTACTTTCATATTACAAACTACAGAACGTAAAGCTCAGTAAATCTTCAATCTTCTTTGTAGTAATGATTCTTGGTGCTAGGATAGCAAAGAATGTGTACCATTCCTCCCCAACTCCCACTGCCACCAGCGCAGGAGCCAGGGAAATGTTTATTTATCCCTGGGTTACAAAATATATTGAGAAATAACTAGTATAATCTTAAAAAGAATACATTAGAATTCAGGGAAAAGCAACATGTAATGGGTGGCCAAAAGATTTAAAGCTAGCAAAGGAGATCTCTCAGTCTAGACTGGAAGAATCAAAAAGATAGAAAGAAAACCAGGGAAGAATGTGGTCATAGAAGTCAGGAGTCACTTCAACATGAAGTGAATAAATGTGTCAAATGTAATAACACATCAAGAATGAAAATAAGACTCATCTAGGTTTGGGCATTAGGGAGTCATCCATGGCCTCTGAAAGAATAGCTCTGTTTGACTGGCAGGAGCAATGGCACAGGGCAGGTATTTTAAGAGTAAACTGGAAATGAAGAAGCAGAGAAAGCGAGTTTTCATGTATTCTTTGAAAGAAAGCTTGATTTGAAGGGTCAAAAAGAATAGAGGCCGAAGATAGACAAAGAGTAGGGAAAGTGCATTTGTTTTTGTACATATTAAAAGAAAATTAAGCACGTTTACACTCAGTGGAAGAGCCAGTTAGAAAATATAAATAAGTATAGAGAGCAAGGAATAAATTATACAATTCCTAAAGAGAACAGATAGGAGGCCTGCTGCGATGGCACACACCTGTAATCCTAGCACTGTGGGAGGCCGAGGCAGGGGGATTGCCTGAGCTCAGAAGTTCAAGATTAGCTTGGGCAAGACGCCTGTAGTCCCAGCTACTTGGGAGGCTGAGACAAAAGGATCACTTGAGCCCAATAATTTGAAGTTGCTGTGAGCTATGACTCCACAGCACTCTACCCAAGACACAGAGTGAGACTCTGTCTCCAAAAAAGGAGAGAGAGAAAAAAACAGATAAAAATCAGTAACAATTTAAGCTTTTGGCTCAGCGCCCATAGCACAGTGGTTACGGCTCACATACATCGAGGTTGGCAGGTTCGAATCCTGCCCAGGCCAGCTAAACAACAATGACAACTGCAACCAAAAACAGTCCATCGTTGTGGCAGGTGCCTGTAGTCCCAGTTACTTGGGAGGCTGAGGCAAGAGAATTGCTTAAGCCCAAGAATTTGAGATTGCTATGACCTGTGACACCACAGCACTCTACTGAGGACGACATAGTGAGAGACTGTCTTAAAAAAAAAAGAAAAGAAATACTGAAGACTTTTAAAAGCTCAAATTGTTACCAATTTTTTATTTTTTTGAGACAAGAGTCTCACTATGTCACCCTCAGTAGAGTGCTGTGGCATCACAGCTCATAGCAACCTCAAACTTTTGGGCTTAAGCGATTCTCTTGCCTCAGCCTCCAAAGCAGCTGGGACTACAGGTGCCTGCCATAATGCTTGGCCATTTTCTTTTTTATTTTTTTGAGACGGAATCTCAAGCCTGGCACCCTGGGTAGAGTGCTGTGGTGTCACAGCTCACAGCAACTTCAAACTCCTGGGCTTAAGCGATTCTTCTGCCTCAGCCTCCCTAGCAGCTGGGACTACTGGCGCCGGCCACAATGCCCCACCACTTTTTGGTTGTAGCTGTCATTGTTGTTTGGTAGGCCCAGGCTGGATTCAACTCCGCCAGCTCCAGTGCATGTGGCTGGCGCCCTAGTTGCTGAGCTACAGGCACGGAGCCAGTATTTCTTTAGTAACAAGAATAAAGGCGTACTTATGTTTTGAATAACGCTTTAAATAAAAAATATGTTCTCTAGGGTGGTGCTTGTGGCTTATCAAGTAGGTCACTGGCTCCATATACTGAAGGTGGTGGGTTCAAACCCAGACTTGGCCGAACTGAAAAACAGAAAAACAGCAGGGCGTTGTGGTAAGCGCCTGTAGTCCCAGCTACTCGGGAGGCTGAGGCGAGAGAATCGCCTAAGCCCAGGAGTTGGAGGTTGCTGTGAGCTGTGTGACGCCATAGCACTCTACCGAGGGCGATATAGTGAGAATCTGTCTCTACAAAAAAAAAAAAAATATATATATATATATATATATATGTTCTCTAATTTGCTTCAAATTTCTTATATTTATGAAGAATCTACATCACAGAAAACACTTTTGGTCATTCCTCAACTCAGATGCCAGAAACAAAGCATAGGTCACCAAGTTTCCAAATTTGATTTTAGCCTAATGTGCTTCATATTTTTTTTCTTTTTTTAGGGGGGGAGACAGAGCCTCAAGCTGTAGCCCTTGGTAGATTGCTGTGGCATCACAGCTCACAGCAACCTCCAATTCCTGGGCTCAAGCGAGTCTCTTGCCTCCACCTCCCAAGTAGCTGGGACTACAGGCACCCGCCACAAAGCCCGGCCATTTTTTTTTTTTTTTGGTTACAGTCGTCATTGTTGTTTGGCAGGCCCAGGCTGGATTCGAACCCGCCAGCTCAGGTGTACATGGCTGGCGCCTTAGCCTGTTGAGCCACAGGTGCTGAGCCGTGCTTCATATTTTCTGATAAAACCTGACTGCAGAATTATAAATGCAATCTTAATCATGGATTTCATAATTTTCTACCTTCCATATGTACCACCCTATTTGCTTTAATAGCATATAACCACATATTTGTTAAATTTTATTTAGTTAGTTAAATTTAGTATAGTTTTTAGACTTTAAATGTATACTAGGCATTCTAGTTATAAACATAATGGACCTAAACATACCAGACCTGTAGCATAAAACATCTATGGACTTCTTTAGCTTGAGCTTCCAACTATATAGCAACAAAGTAGTTCATTCGGGCCTATGGTTAAGTAGGAAATAGACAGATCCCAGCAACAGTATTATGTAGCTAGAGCACTTGTATTATATTATAGGGCAAAGGCATTAAGAACGCACCAAATGTAAACTCTATGGGGTCACATCTCTAAGGACAATCTGGGAAGAGAGGACATCAACTTCTTTTACAACATTCTGTAGTACACAGTACATATTGTGTTATGGACTCTTACATTACTACCATCATAAATAAATTACATCTTCATGAGAGATCTTTGTTTGTTTCTTTTTTTTTTTTTTTGAGATAGAGCCTTAAGGTGTCACCCTGGGTAGAGTGCCATAGCATCACAGCTCACAGCAACCTCCAACTCCGGGGCTCAAGTGATTCTCCTGCCTCCACCTCCCAAGTAGCTGGGACTACAAGTGCCCACCACAACGCCCAGATATTTTTTGGTTGCAGCCGTCATTGTTTGGCGGGCCGGGGTTGGATTCAAACCAACCAGCTCAGGTGTGTGTGGCTGGTGCCTTCGTGCCTTAACCACTTGAGCCACAGGCGCCAAGCCTCTTTTTTGAGGGGGAGAGACAGAGTCTCAATCTGTCACCCTGGATAGAGTGCTATAGCATCATAGCTCACAGCAAGCTCCAACTCTTGGGCTCAAGTAATCCTCTTGCCTCAGTTTTTCTATTTTTAGTAGAGTCAGGGTCTCGCTCTTGCTCAGGCTGGTCTCAAACTCAAGAGCTCAAGCAAGCCACCTACCTTGGCCTCCCAGGGTGCTAGGATTACAGGCATGAGCCACCACTCCCGGCTGAGATCTCCCTTTCTAAAGCATAATAATCCTCTGTTTGAATGAAAAGAAAAGTTCTCAATTTTACAGATGGAGAAAGAATAAAAAATTTACTTGCATAGGTTGGCGCCTGTGGCTCATGGAGTAGGGCGCCAGCCCCATATACCAAGGTGGTGGGTTCAAATCCAGCCTCTGCCGAACTGCAAAACAGAAAAATAGCTGGGTGCTGTGGCAGGCACCTGTAGTCCCAGCTACTCGGGAGGCTGAGGCAAGAGAATCGCCTATGCCCAGGAGTTGGAGGTTGCTGTAAGCTGTGTGACGCCACGGCACTGTACTGAGGGCAATAAAGTGAGACTGACTCTACAAAAAAAAAAAAAAAAAATTTACTTGCCTAAAATCACACAACTAGTTAACAGTGTGACCACCTAATTAGGTATGATGTCCTCAATTCCTCTGGTGCATTCATTCAACACATATTTACTGCATGCCAGGCAATGTACTAGATGAGAGGGATGCAGAGGTAAAAACACTAACACTAATAATAGGGGAGGAAGGGACAGCACCTATGACTCAAAGGAGTAGGGCGCCGGCCCCATATGCCAGAGATGGCAAATTCAAACCCAGCCCTGGCCAAAAACTGCAAAAATAAAATAAAATTAATAATAATAATAATAATAATAGGGGAGGAAATGGTAGAAAAACAGGTGGTTTCCCTAATACCAGATGCCCAGTGCATTGAAAAAAGCTATTTGTTGGGCGGCACCTGTGGCTCAGTGAGTAGAGCGCCAGCCCCATACACTGAGGGTGGCGAGTTCGAACCCAGCCCCAGCCAAACTGCAACAAATAAATAGCCAGACATCGTGGCGGGCGCATGTAGACCACCTACTTGGGAGACTGAGGCTGAGACACCATAGCACTCTACCAAAGGCAACAAAAGTAGACTCTGTCTCTAAAAAAAGAAAAAGAAGCTATTTGTCAATTTTGAGAATGGACAGGTGGAAAAAAGGAAAAAGACTAGATGAAAGTTGAGTATGATCTGGGACTATCACCCAAAGCTTTCCTGTAAGCAAGATACAATGCTCAGATCTATCTCACTAATGCCTCTATTTTGTATCTCAATCGTATTTCAAGCTTCTTTTTAAATGAGAGGGACACAGTTACCTTTACTTTTTTTTTTTTTTTTTTTTGCAGTTTTGGCCGGGGCTGGGCTTGAACCCACCACCCCCAGTATATGGGGCCAGCACCCTACTCCTTGAGCCACAGGCACTGCCTAACAAATAGCTTCTTCAAATTTTATCTAATAGGACATTTTAGAGTTTAAATTAGGTACAAGTGTACTAATTGTGATACCTTGTACAAAGTATTAAGAAGTATTTAAGGCCTATAATACTAGTACTCTGGGAAGTGCTAGAATTTTGAGACTAGCCCGGGCAATACTCGAGACACCAGAACATAAGGACACACATACACAACTAACTCTACAAAAAAAAACCTGGGTATTGGCTCGGTGCCTGTGGCTCAACGGGCTAAGGCGCCAGCCACGTACACCTGACCTGGCGGGTTCGAATTCAGCCCAGGCCCACCAAACAACAATGACGGCTACAACCAAAAAATGGCCAGGTGTGGCGGATGCCTGTAGTCCTAGCTACTTGGGAGGTGGAGCAAGAGACTCACTTGAGCCCAAGAATTGGAGGTTGCTGTGAGCTGTGATGCCACAGCACTCTATCTAGAGTGACAGCTTGAAGCTCTGTCTCAAAAAAAAAAAGCTGGGTATGCAAACCTGTAATGAGACATTATCTCTTCCAAAAAAAAGTGATTAAATACATACGTGATCTTAAACACAAAACTCCTATCCTTTGCACAAGTCACCATTGCACTTTTTTTTTTTTTTAGACAGTCTCATTTAGTCACCCCTGGTAGAGTGCCGTGAAGTCACAGCTCACAGCAACATCAAACTCTTGGGCTCAAGTGATTCCCTTCCCTCAGCCTCCCAAATAGCTGGGACTATAAGCGCCCACCACAACACCCAGTTGTTTTTAGAGACAAGGTCTCCCTCTGGCTCAGGCTAGTCTCGAACCCACAAGCTCAGGCAATCCATCCACCTTGGTCTCACAAGGGCTAAGATTATAGGCATGAGCCACCACGCCTGGGTCTATTGCACATTTTTATCTACCCATCTGTTTCTTTCTCTGCCTTACACCTTTTAGTTTGTTCCTCTATTAAGTTCCAAGTAAATGCTCGGCGCCTGTAGCTCAAGCGGCTAGGTTGCCAGCCACATACACCCATACACCGGAGGGTGTTCAAATCCAACCCATGCCTACCGAATAACAATGATGACTACAACCAAAAAATAGCCAGGCATTGTGGTGGGCGCCTGTAGTTCCAGCTACTTGGGAGGCTGAGGCAAGAGAATAGCTTAAGCCCAAGAGTTGGAGGTTGCTGTGAGCTATGATGCCACGGCACTCTACCCAGGGCAATAAAGTGAGACTCTGTCTCTTAAAAAAAAAAAAAAATGTTCCAAGTAAAGGCATCCTTTGATATCTGTGAGGGAGTGGTTCCACAAGTTCCAAGTATACGGAAATCCTCAGATACTCAAGTCCCTTACATAAAATGGTGTTGTAGTGTATGTCACTTATGCACATCGTCCCAAATACTTTGTTCTCTCTAGATTATGATATCTAATACAATGTAAATGCTATGTAAATGTCTGTATTATATATTCTTGTTTGTATTATTTGTTACATTGTTATGACTTATTATCCCTCTCACCCCCAGAATATGTTTGATCTAATCTTAAATCTGTGGAATAAGGTGGCTTGGTATCCATGGCACAATGGTTATGGTGCCAGCCACATACACTGAGGGTTCAAACCCAGCCCAGGCCAACTAAGCAACAATGACAACTTCAACAAAAAATAGTCAGGCGTTATGGTGGGCGCCTGTAGTCCCAGCTTCTTGGGAGGCTGAGGCAAGAGAATTGCTTAAGCCCAAGAGTTTGAGGTTGTTATGAGCTGTGATGCCACAGCACTCTACTGAGGGCAACACAGTAAGACTCTGTCTCAAAAAGAGAAAAAAGGAAGAAAGAAAAAAAAAAACTAACTCCATGGGTTGAGGAACCAACAGAAGAGGAGGACCAACTGTAGTTGTCAGACAGATGAGGAAGCTCAGAGTAACTTAATACTGTGTTTATATATTCATTTGGTAGCATTTCCAAAACTTCTCAATAATAAAATATCCAGCCCCTCAATAACAAATGTAATATCCACAATTCTGTAATAGATGGTTTGCTTTAAAAAAAAAGTGTAACATGGTTTCTTGTACCCTCAATGAATCCCCAACAATAACAAAATTTAAAAAAAAACAACTACATTTCTTTTATAAGTATCACTCTGAATCCCAAAATGCTACTAGCAATGATTATACCACAGGTATTAGACTCATTTTATGAAACATAATCAGAAGCTATGTAGCAGCTACTAAATCCTACTATACAATTTTTTTGGGGGGGGAGAAAGGGTCTCACCCAGGCTGGAGTACAGTGGCACAATCATAGCTCACTGCAGCCTAGAACTCCTAGGCTGAAGTGATCGCCTTACTTCAGTCTCCAGAGTAGCTGCACACCACCAGACTCCTCTAATTTTTATTTTTCGTAGAGAAGGGGCTCATTATGCATCCAGGCTGGGCTCGAACTCACTGTCTAAAGTGATCCTCCTGCCTCAGCATCCCAAAGTGTTG
>CAUYON010087106.1:0-11267 GCA_963573935.1 Arctocebus calabarensis
CTGCCATTTGATCCTATAATTCCTTTACTAGGTATATACCCAGAAGACCAAAAATCACATTATAACAAAGACATTTGTGCCAGAATGTTCATTGCAGCCCAATTCATAATTGCTAAGTCAGGGAAGAAACCTAAGTGCCCATCGATTCACAAATGGATTTATAAATTGTGGTACAGGTATACCATGGAATATTATGCAGCCTTAAAGAAAGATGGAGACTTTACCTCTTTCATGTTTACATGGATGGAGCTGGAACATATTCTTCTTAGCAAAGTATCTCAAGAATGGAAGATAAAGTATCCAATGTACTCAGCCCTAATATGAAGCTAATTTATAGCTTTCACATGAAGGCTAAAACTCAATTATAGCACAAGAATATGGGGAAAAGGGCAAGGGAGGGGAGGGGAAGAGGGAGGATGGGTGAAGGGAGGGCGATTGGCGGGATCACACCTATGGTGCATCTTAGAAGGGACAGGTGAAACTTATTAAATGCAGGATACCAATGTCTACATATAGTGATTAAGAAAATGCCATGAAGTCTGTTAAACAGTTCGATGAAAATATTTCAGATGAAAGTACATGAAGTCAGCACATTGTGCCCCATGATTGCACTAATGTACACAATTATGATTTAATAAAAATTAAAAAAAAAAGATTTGGAAAAAATGATTCTGCATTTTGTATGGAACCAGAAAAAAATCCCATATAGCTAAGGCAGTTCTTAGTAATAAAAACAAAGCTGAGGGCATCACCATACCAGATTTTAGGCTGTACTACAAAGCCATAGTGTCAAGACAGCATAGTACTGGAGCAAAAATAGAGACATAGACATTTGGAATTGAATAGAAAACCAGGAAATGAACCTAACATCTTACAACACCTAATCTTTGACAAACCAATCAAGAACACGCCGTGGGGGAAAGACTCTCTATTCAATAAATGGTACTGGGAGAACTGGATATCCACATGTAAAAGGCTAACACTGAATCCACACCTTTCTCCATTCACGAACATTGATTCAAGATAAATAAAGGACTGAAATTTAAGGCATGAAACAATAAAAATCATCAAAGAAAGCGTAGGTAAATCACTGGAAGATATTGGCCTGGGGAAAGACTTCATGAATAAGACTGCCACAAAAATTGCAACAACAAAAATAAACAAATGGGACTTAATTAAACTGAAAAGCTTCTGTACAGCTAAGGAGACAACAACCAAAGCAAATAGACAACCTACCCAATGGGAAAGGATATTTGCATATGTTGAATCAGACAAAGTCTTGATAACTAGGATCTACAGAGATCACAAATTAATCCACATGAAAAAAGCCAACAATCCTGCATATCAATGGGCAAGAGACATGAATATAATCTTCTCTAAAGAAGACAGATGAACGGCTAACAAACATATGAACAAATGCTCATCATCCCTAATTATTGGAGAAATACAAATCAAAACCACCCTTAGATACCATCTAATCCCAGTGAGAATGGCCCACATCACAAAATCTCAAAACTGCAGATGCTGGCATGGATGTGGAGAGAAGGGAACACTTTTACACTGCTGGTGGGACTGTAAACTAATACATTTTTGGAAGGAAGTATGGAAAACCCTGAAAGAACTCAGGCTAGACCTCCCATTTGATCCTGCTATCCCATACTGGGCATCTACCCAGAAGGAAAAAAATCCTTTTTTCATAAGGACACTTGCTCAAGACTATTTATTGCAGCTCAATTTACAATTGCCAACATGTGAAATGGCCTAAATACTCACCAACCCAGGAATGGATTAACAAGCTGTGGTGTATGTACACCATGAAATACTATTCAACCATTAAAAAAATGGAGACTTTATAGCCTTTGTATTAACCTGGATGAAAGTAGAACACATTATTCTTAGTATAGCATCACAAGAATGGAGAAATATGAATCCTATGTACTCAATTTTGATATGAGGACAATTAATGACATGGTGGGGGTGGGGGAAGGGGAGAGCAGAGAGAAAGAATAAGGGAGGGTTGGGGAAAGGAAGAGCAGAGAGAGGGAAGGAGTGAGGGGGGTGGGGTCTTGGTGTGTGCCATGCATTTGGGGGGCAAGCATGATTGTAAGAGGCTCTTTAACTAACAAATGCAATCAGTGTAACCTGGTTTCTTGTACCCTCAATGAATCCCCAACAATTAAAAAGAAAACAATTCAATGTGTGAATTTTGCTTAAATAAACCTGATTGGTAGTATCTGTTGGTGCTTCTGAAAAAGGAAACAAATCATTTTCTGTGAAGGAACACATCTTCATCCCAGGTTTCCAAAAATCCTTACAATGTTTTTTCAATAAAAATAACTTTATAAAAAGAGATAATCAAAGGCAAGAAGCACAGTACTGAAATTAAAAACCAATAGGATGAAATAAAGACAAGAAAAGGAAGGCCACAAAGAGTTTACACATTGTAATACTTGTAGTTGAAAGTAAAGTATCCTAATATCTAGAGAAGAAGATTAATAAAATTTTTAACTAACAGATTTCAAAAAGGACCTAACAAACCCAGAAATAAAAAATATAATAATTGAAACTAAAATAAGTAAATAAATAAATGTAAATAAATCAATCGGTGGTTAGGTTGAATAGCAGATTAGATACAGAAGGAGAGGGTATTTTCTAGAATGAGAGATAAGTCAAAAGAAATTATTCAGAATGTAGCACAGAGACAGGAGGAAATATGAAAGAGATTCAAAGGCATTAATGATCAAGGGAGAGGGTTTAAAATATAACTTATCGGAATTCCAGCAGGAGAAGAGAGAGAACAGTAAAGAGGTAATGAAGAGATCAGGAATAAGACGAAGATTCAAGAAGTTCAACAAATCCTGAGATGAGTAAAAAGAAATACACACCCAGACACACCATAGTGATACTGTATAGCACCAAGAACAAAAATACATTTTAATAGGAAAAATTATAACAACTTCTAAAGCTGAAACTTCTTTTTGTTGTTGTTGTTTTGCTTATTTATTTCTTTTTTATGGTTTGGGATTCATTGAGGGTACAAAGAATTAGTTTACACTGATTGCATTTGTTGGATAACGTCCCTCTGTGCCACACACTGTGACCTTACCCCTTCCTCCTCCCCTTTCCCCACTTCTTTCTTCCCTCATCCCCACAGCATCAAGTCAGAAGACGGAAATAATATTTTCAGTATGACAAGAGAAAATAAATGCCAACCTGGAAATCCATTTCAAACAAAAGTATCTGTAAAACATGAAGGCAAAATAAAGATGTATTCAGATAGACTGTAAGTTTGTCACTATTCATTCGCTAAAGAAGATACTAAAAAATTCTTTTCCAGAAAACATATAATAGACAGAAGTTCTTATATATAAACAACCAAAAAAAGGGACAATTTTTGAGGACAATCCCCAATAGATTTGTTTTTAAAACATAGATCAAAAGGATGGCTTTGTGAATATTATTGAATATTCAGTAATGGTCAAGTATTTATAAGTGTTCAATAAATACATGGTATTTTTCGAATACCAGGCAATGTTTTAAATAGTTTTCCTATGTCATCTCATAATCTTATGAAGTAAATACTATTTTTGTCACCCCCATTTTAGAGAAAAGGCACAGTAAACTGTTCAAGTATACACAGCTGGTAACTGGGGGAGCCTGGATCTGGTTGTGTGAGAGGTGTTCTTAATCTACACAATACTGACTCTAAGTAAAAGGTAACAGCACATTCTCATGTATGTGTTAATCTTTCATCGAGTATATCTGAAAGCCTTCCTTGCTCCTCATAGTTTGTACATACAAACATAAAGATATCAATTTGGTGAGGTCTTTCTGCAATTAGATTTGGAAGATACTGGATTACCCAGAGGAGTGTGTCCTAAGAACATTGGGCTAGTCTGGCAGCACAGTTTGCCACTAGAATTGGACCCAGAACCAGTGTACTGTCAGGGCAGCAGCCTGGGGCCAGGGAAAAGACCACACCTAAATAAAATTAAAAGCATTGTGATAGAGAAATTCAAGGTTAGATGTGAGAATGTGTTTATAGATAGGGCTATAACATTGGAGAAGATAAAAGGAAATCAGTTGAAAGGGTCTGAAAAGTAAGATGTCAGCAGATCTGGGCTGCTCGTAAGTTTCTCTACTGAATGAATGCTAAACAGGTTAGTAAGAATCAGCGGTCCAAGGGTGGGCTGAGCTCCCAGTTTCTCATGTTTGAGAACTCCTACTTTTAGGATAAATGTTTTAGGCCAGCTGGTTTCTAAGGTTGCTCTCAACTGTAACATACACTTTATTGCAGAGCAATTTCATGAAAATGATCCAACTGTAGCTCCTTGGGCTATTTGGAAAGATAGTAGTATGATTTTCAGTATGATTATGTATGATTTTCAGTAGGATCGGTATGATTCTCTGTTTAATTAGGTCCTGTGAATATGACATTAAAGCTGTGTTACATTCCAATTTTTAAGTAGCAGATATTAAAAGGCCCTACAAAAGATAAAGCATGCAGGGCCTCAAGTAAAGGAAATTCAGATTACTTGAGCAGAGCAGAATCATTTGTGGCATCAGTCATAGAGACCCTCCTGTTAATTATCTCTGGCAGAGTCAGGGATGACAGATCAGAAATTTGAAAAGAATAGAGAGATCCAAAATAGTCTCCCCAGGATTTGGATTTTTGCCTTAAATCAGTGATAACAAAAGAGACTCAACTTGTCTGCTTGACTGATAGGTAAGATCGTATCTCCCAAGAGGATACAGAAAGCTGTTGAGAGAAAAGGCAAACTACACCAATATTTTGTAGCCTAGGTTTCATAGTTATGGGGTCAAAACCATAGAATTTTGAAGAGTAATTGTGAAGATGATGTTTCCATTTTATCTAATCATTTTCCTTTTGTTCCTATTTAGCATATGGTGAGTTCCTTATGAAATTAAAGCATATCTCAAAATGCCATAAATAAAGTGCATCTACTTTATTCCAGCTGATGTTCTCAGAGCTCTAAATGGATTAATTCTAATTCTCAAAGCAAATCCTTAAGGTGCATGATTGGTTTGATCTGATTTCTGAGACATCCTTAATAACTAAGTCAGACAGGTAGTTGGGTTTGCAAGTTGTAGATTCAGGACAGGGGTCAAGGTGGAAGATATAGGACAGGGTGGGGGCTATTTAAAACCATGAGGGCTGATGCAGTCACCAAAATGTACTTGTCAAATAAAGAAAACAATCAGCCAAGAACAATCAACATGATGTGATGGAGGGAGCATGTGATTTGGGACAGCTGAAGGTTGGTTTGAATCCCAGTTGAAGTATTTGTTTCTCCGCCCATTTAACCCAATAAGAGAGTCTGCTTCAAAAACAACCTCTATTTTCCAGTTTCAGCCAAATGATCCATCCTGCTCCTTTCCCTATCATGGTTTACTGGACCGGGAATAAAATCTTGGCTTAAGGAGCTCAATCTCAAGGTTGAGGAGAGCTAGCCAGACCTTCTCTGTAGCATTTGGACCTGGTGACCCGGAAATGCTGTCATTCCAACTAACTGCCAACTTATCCTGTCTTTTCCCCTTATAACTAGGACATTTTATAATGACTTCCAACCAGAATCTCCATGAAAATATAGTTTACATTTCTGGAATAGGGTGTGTGAAATAATAGAAAGTCATTTGAATTATCCAGAAACTTCTCTTTGGTAAGCTGCTTAAGTTGATAACTGGACAGGCAGCAGATAAAATAATAAATATAACATGGGGCTATTCCAAGAAAAATGATCTTTTGTACAAAGTGTAAGTCTAGTAGAAAAGGGCCGTTCACAGGAGAATACGAGAAACTAGCAGAAATGGGAGGGAGTTAGGTTCTCCTGAGGACAGAGTCCGACAGCAGAGGGAGACCATCCAGGTTGTGGTTATCATGTATCTTCCAATTAACTGCGGCAACATCCTTGAGCAGGTGTCCCCACGTGGATTAACTCCAGACTATTCTGTCCTTAACCTTCACTCTATTTTTCTATTTGACTAATGAAGCCAAAAACATGCTCTGACATATCCAAATATGGGGAAGGGGATTCAAAGATGAGGCAACCTCAATTGCTTCAGCAAGAATTGGAAGAAAGATGTGTATGCCTCCTTTCTCCTCTAAATGTCAAAATTCCAAACTTTCCTCACAATGCTGTGCATTCCTTTTCCTTGGGAATATGCAGAACATCATTGCCTGTGGATTAACACTTGCTCGTTCTATTATCCAGGTATGTACTGAAACATTCCCTTTGGGATACTCCGAGGCAGCCAATCAACTTAGGAGGTCGATCTGCTTTCCTTCAGTCATGAGTAATATATTTTGAGATTCCCACATTAAGTATCTTTTTAGAAATAACTGAATGATAAGTGATACTTCATATTTTTCAAAAGATCAAAATGTGTAATATATTCTTTACCACTAAAAATTTATTCTTTGAAAACCACATAATAATTTTAGTTCCAGAAAATTTGTGGGGTTTTTTTTTGTTTTTTTTTTTTTTTTTTGAGACAGAGTCTTATTTTTTTACCCTTGGTAGATTACGGTGGCATCATAGCTCACAGCAACCTCAAACTTCTGGGCTTAAGTGATTCTCTTGCCTCAGCCTCCTAAGTAGCTGGGACTCCAGGTATTTTTAGACACGGAGTCTCACTCTAGCTCAGGTTGGTCTCAAACCTGTGAGCTCAGGCAATTCACCTGCTTTGACCTCCTAAGTGATGCTCCTGGCCTCAGAAAATTTGTTTTTGACATAATGCAGGCAATTACATCCTATACTTTTATTTATAAGTGTATGATTAATTTGCAGGACTTATCAAGTACTTTTATCTAGTTAGCAAGAGTTGTTGCCTGCATATTATAGGCTGCATTTTTAAATGCCTACTCCTGGCCTGGCACAGTAGTTCTTCTGTAATCTGAGCATGCTGGGAGGCCATGGAGGTGGATTGGTTGAGCTCAGGAGTTTGAGACCAGCCTGAGCAAGAATAAGACCCATCTCTACTAAAAATAGAAAAAACTGGCCAGGCATGGTTGTGCAGGCCTGCGGTCCCAGCTACTTGGGAGACTGAGGCAAGAGGATTGCTTGAGCACAAAAGTTTGAGGTTGCTGTGAGCTATGATGCCACTGCCTTCTACCCAGGGCAACAGAGTGAGACTCTGTCTCAAAAAAAGGAAAGAAAAAAAAAAGACCTTCTCCTACAATTTTTAGCCTTTTCTTGTGTATAATAAGTGATAAGTGGCATAGTGTTTGTTAGGAGGTCTCAGAGGGCTTCATCATAGCTCTACATGCAAAGCAATCTTAAAATGTGTCATCTAAGAAATCTTCAAAACTAGAATGTTAAGACGGATAACACATAGCTCTTCAGAATGAGTGCTAATATCTTCCTTCACGAGGTTTTGTTATTCCATTTGTAAGATTGGATGATGACTAATGGAGCTGGTGAGGAAAAAAGCTCTTAATAACCCTGAAAATGAAGCTCCTTCCTTAATTGTAACTGATGTGCACAGTGTGAAATACCTTATTATAACATTTGGCACAAGGGTGAGAGAATCTGTGTAGGATCCACGAAGGGTAAAGAAATCTGCACCCATGTGAATGCCTGTGATATTCTGGCTTCTTCTTCTTCTTCTTTTTTTTTTTTTAGAGGTAGAGTCTCACTTTGTTGCCCTCGGTAGAGAGCTATGACATCACAGCTCACAGCAACCTCTGGCTCTTGGATTTAGATGATTCTTTTGCCTCAGTCTCCCAAGTAGCTAGGACCACAGGTGCCCACCACAATGCCCGGCTTTTATTTATGGTAGTTTGGCCAGGGCTGGGTTTGAACCTGCCACCCTCAGTATATAGGACCAGCGCCCTACTCACTGATATTCTGGCTTCTTTATGTGTTTGTGGCTTTAAATGAACTGGCATCTATTTACTATATGAATATTGAAAACAGATTGATTGAGTCAACCAATATTGCCAATGTCCTACAGAGAAGCATTTGAAATACAGGATTCATTTGGTTGCAGGGTAGAATCTACATATTCATTTACTTACCCTTGTGCTTGAGACTTGATTGACATTGCTTCCTGTTTTTGAATTTTCATGTAATCAAATGTTAGTCTTTTACCCAGAAGATGATATTTTGGAATTTGAGATATATGTGTCTGCTTGGTAGTCTTAAAATTAATAATTAAAAGATCTGTGTGCAAAACATTGAGATCAGACAAGGTCATACAATCTATAGAGTCTGAAGAAAGTGACTTGATTTCAGAAATCCAAGGTTATGTCCTCTGCCTAAGACAATATTACCTGTACTTTCTATTGAGATGTGAAATTTTATAGCAAGAGATGTATTCTTTGGCTTAAAGCTCTTTTTCTTTAGATAAAATGCAAATTCCTTTCCAAAAGCTATATTCTCCCCTTATATTTTAGCTTAAATAATCCTGAGGTCCTATTTTAAGAGTAGATTGTAACAGATGTTACTTTACTATATCTGTGGATCACTAAGTGGAGAGACAGTAACACTCAACTGCGCAGATGGAGATGGGTTGGGTATAGGGCCAAGACTTAGTGAACTAGAGATATGGGAAAGATGTGGGTACCTGCTACTTATTCACTGATACTACAAATATTTGTCAAAATATTTATCAAAACGCTACTATGTGATAGCATTATGCTAAATCCCTAGCATACAAAAATGTCTTCCCTGTTGTTACAGAGCTTATTGTCAAGGGGCACAAATTATCTCAAACGTGTTGACACAAAACAACTGAATTTATTCTCTCACAGTTCTAGAGGCCAGAGAGCTCAAGGTAACTCTAGCCCAGTCTCCCTGAGTGCTCTAGGGGAGGATTCTTACCTTTCAGCATTTCATAGCCTTAGGTTTGTGGCAGCAGGAATTCAGTCTCTGCTTCTGTCCCCACAAGACCGTCTTCTCTATGTCTCTGTCTTTGCTTCTTCTAAGGACACTGGGGATATGGATATGGGTCCCAGCCCAAATCCAAGATGAGTTCATCTGGAGAGTCTTTAATCATGTCTGCAAAGACTCTCTTTCCAAAAGTGATTACAGTTTGAAGCTCTGAGTAGAGATGAATTTTGAGGATACATTCTTCAACCAATCAAGGTACCAATGAAGAGTACACCAGCCATTTTAATGCTGGGTATGCCAGGAAAAGTGATATGGAACACATAAAAAAATAAAAAGGAACAAACAGAAGAAAGGAGAATGTTTTAGGCAGAGAGTATTTTGAAATACCCCACAATAAAGAATATGCAGTGTTCCCCTAAGAACTTCAGTGTAGTGGGAACCCATGAAGATATGGGGAAGGAGAGGAGAATTAGAATTGTAAAAAAAGACCAGAAGCCTGACCTCTGCTGAAACTGAGGGAGGAGGACTTGAGCAGCGTCCACTCTCCCTATCTGCTGGATCAGGCCTCCACCAGGTAAGAGACTTGGGGCCCCACTGAGCCCCAGCCAGCCCCCAGGCCAGGGACGCTGCCAGGACCCCCCACGCGTCTCCGATCTGTGCCTTACTGGGCCTCAGCCTGCCACCTGTAGCTGCCAGGAACTCGGTGGAACCCCTGATGGGCCTTGGCCCGAGCCACCAGCAGCCAGAAACTCACCTAGACTTCTGCCCCCCTGATTTGCACCCCACCAGCAGTGACCAGGAATTCTGCAGGGACTCTCACGTGGTGCTGATTCGTGCCCTGCCAGGCCTCAGCCCACAGCCCACCAAGACCCCTGCTCCTCTGTGCCCCAGGCCCTCTGCCCACAGTGGCCAGGAACTCCACTCCGCTGGGACCCCCACATAGCCCAGATTGGCAACCTGCCGGGCCTTGACCCACTGCCAGCAGCAGCCAGGAAGTCCACTGGGACTCCCTCCCTGGGCGATCTGTGCTGGGCCCAGCCTAGGCCTGCAGCGGGCAGGCCCCTCGCCTGGCTCTAATCTGTGCCCCTGGCCCGCCACCCGCAGTGGCCAGGAACTCCACACCACTGGGACCCCTGTGCGGCCCCAATTCGCACCCCCCTGGGCCTTGACTCACTGCAAATAGCAGCCAGGAAGTCCACTGGGACTCCCTCCCCAGGCGATCTGTCCCCTGCCTGGCCTTGGCCTGCCGCCTGTGGGACCCCCCTCATGGCTCTGATCCATGCCCTCAGGGACTCTGCCCTCTGCTTGCAGCAGCCAGGAACTCTACCAGACCTTGGCTTGCTGCCTGGCCTGCTGTGGCTAGGGATCCTACTGAGACCCCCATGCAAGTCAGTCACCTGTCGCCCACACCAGCCAGGGGCTCTACTAGGAACCTGCCAGGCCTCCACCTGCATGCCCTGGCCAGGAACTCTGGGAGCCAAACAACCTGCCTCCTCTCCTACCCTCTCTGCTTCTGCACTGGCCTGCCCAAGTGGCCAGGAGCCTAGGAGGCTACACAACCTGTGCCCTCCCTCCAGAGCACTCCTCCCAGCCATAGACTGCTGGAGGCATGGGCTCCCTTTGCAAAGGCCACCAGGTGCCCCATCCCTTGCTCTGCTGCTTGATCTGGGTGTGCCACACTCTGGAGCTGCTCCCACAGCCAGAACTCCCTGGGTGGGGCAGTCCCAGAGGAGCTACACAGGGTCACTCCCTACAAAGATCCAGTAGCAACAGTGATCCTGCCAGGGTCTGATCTGGGAGAGACACCTCCCTAACTCTGAGGACAGTTATAGGCAAGAGTGAAAAATAATCATGAGGTGGAATCAACAGAAAAACTCTGGCAATATGAATAATCAGAGTAGATCAACTCCCCCAAGGAACAACAAGGTAGATATAGCAGAAGATCCCTTGCATAAGCAAATGGCTGAGATGTCAGAAGTTGAATTCTGAGTCTGGATAGCAAATAAGATCAGTGGAATGGAGGAAAAGATGGAATTAGAATTTCAAGCAGCAATCCAAAAGATGTCTCAGGAATTCAACAAATTCAAAGACAAAATGACCAAAGATTTTGATACATTGAGACAAGAAGTTGCAGCCCTCAAAGATCTGAGAAACAAAGTAGAATCCCTCAGTAACAGAATGGAGCAAGCAGAAGAAAGGATTTCTGACATGGAGACAAAGCTTTGGAATGCTCCCAAACTTCCAAAGAGGTAGAGAAATGGAAGGCAAAAACGGATCATTCTCTCAGACAGCTCTGGGATAACTCGAAGAAAACCAATATTCGCCTTATAGGGATACCTGAAAATGATGAAGTGGTGTCACAAGGCACAGAGTCTCTTCTTTATGAGATTATGAAAGAGAACTTTCCAGACATGC
>CAUYON010087111.1:0-20089 GCA_963573935.1 Arctocebus calabarensis
CCAGCTACTAGGACTGAGGCTAGTAGAATCTGAGGCAAGAGAATCGCTTAAGCCCAAGAGCTGGAGGTTGCTGTGAGCAGTGTGACGCCACGGCACTCTACCCAGGGCGATAAAAAGTGAGACTCTGTCTCTACAAAAAAATAAAATAAAAAATAATAATAGCTTATTTGAATAAACTCCAGGTAGGTAAAATTCCAATGCTTTTTCAGGAATTTGGACCACATAAACAACAGTATGCTAGGGCAATAATCTTGAATACATATTAATAGAGGAAACCAAAAGCAAAACTGCGTGGAAAGTAATTGTCTCACCTCATCCCCGGTGTGACCATGGCAAATGAGATGAGTTGGCCTCCAATCAGCTCCAGAAGAATTTATGGCAGCTCCTTCTCCTGTGTTCCAGGAGGTGGGATGTAAATAGCACCATGATTTATGGTCAAAACTGGGTTTGATTCTCTGCTCTGTCACTTACTTGCTGCTGAGATTTACAACATACTGAGCATCCATTTCTTCTATATGAGATAAGGTTAATGAACAAGTTTGCCTGTTCTGCATCACAAGATTGCTGAGAAGCACAGATGAGAAAACATCTGCAAACTTACAGCTTTGTGCAAGTGTTATTCACTACTACAATGTTGTTCCTTTGTACCTGTCCTTAGGAAAGACAGTAGAATCCCTTTTCTGTCCATCTTTCTGCCACGTGAACACATACAGAGACTAACTTAAGGGTGCATTGGCCACTGTCATCTTAAGATACAGTGCTCTCTTTTAAAATCTATGTAAAAACACATGTTCCTTTTTTTTTTTTTTTTTAGAGACAGGGTCTCACTTTGTCTCCCTCAGTAGAGTGCCATTGCGTCACAGCTGACAGCAACCTCCAGCTCTTGGGCTTAGGCAATTCTCTTGCCTCAGCCTCCCAAGTAGCTGGGACCACAGGCTATTTTTTTGTTGTTGTTGCAGTTTAGCTGGGCCCAGGCTTGAACCTACCACCCTTGGTATATGGGGCCGGCGCCCTACTCACTGAGCCACAGGTGTCACCCAAAACACATGTTCCTTTTTATCTTAAATGAATAAGAGGACACAAATTTTTAGGTTACATCATTCTTACTTCCAAGGTAAAGTTCAAGTTGTAGTTGAACCCTTCACCTAGGCGGCGTGCTGAACACCTTCACATTGTGTACATTAGGTATGATCCCATCAATTGCCCTTGCTCCTCCCTCCAATTGCCTTCCCTCTCCCCAAACCCTTCTCATTTCTCTTCCCTTCTCTTCACTAGACTTTGTGTTTTTTTGTTTGTGTGGACATGCAATTGTTTATATATTGGTTTCATATTAGTATTGAGTATAGTGGATTATTTTTCTCAAGATACTTTACTCAGAAGAATGTATTTCAACTCCATCCAGGTAAACAAAAAAGATGTAAAATTTCTGTCTTTTTTGTATGGCTGAATAGTACTCCATGGTATACATACGTCACAGTTTGTAGAAACATATGATCTTATCCAGAGTTTGGCTTTGTCTTAAATGTCTATTTGCTTTTTCTAGTTCCTTCTATTTAAGAAAAATAAAATTTTGCAAGAGAATGGTTCATGCAAATTTCTGATGGTGATATTGGCACCAGGAGCTCATTTGACAGGCTGCAGTGGCCACCAAGAAGGCAAGCCAAATTAGGAAAAACAGAAAAAGAAAAAAGGATAAACTAATCTGATGCGGCTTAAGCTCAAGCTTTAACTCAGAGAAGAAACTAGTTAATATTCTTTTTTTATTTTTATTATTATTATTAAATCATAGCTGTGTACAATAATGCAATCATGGGGTACAATGTGCTGGTTTCATATACAGTCTGAAATATTTTCACCGAACTGGTTAACTTAGCCTTCATGGCATTTTCTTAGTTATTGTGTTCAAACCCTTATACTCTACATTTTTAGACTTACAGGGTCTAACAATTAAGTTCGTGAACTTGCCACCATGTACTTATGTCAACAGCACTGTACAAACAACTCAGTAAGGTTTCATAACCTTGGTATATCAGTGTGGATGTGTGACAGCATCTTGCTCAGTGATGTTCATTATTGTGGCTGCATGTTTTTGTGTGCCATGCAGTGACAGCACTGATTGCCATTCCAGAAAAAGAGTTCCAAAATCTCTTCGAAGGCTGGACTAGACACTGACGTAGCTTCATAGTTCCCAAGGGAAGTACTTTGAAGATCGACAGTAGAAATATTCAGAAATGAGGTATGTAGCACTTTTTCTAAGATGAGAACCTGTCAGACCTCATAGTTAAGGCAACCAGCTCATCAGTGATTTTTTTACCATAAGAATTGAGATGAGGAAAAAATATGTATCTGTTGGTTCTATTCTGGCTTAGCATTATTTACCAAGAAATTTCACATGGAAAAGTTGGCTCTGATGATCTTTGAATTTAAGGTGGGGAAAAAAGATTTTGTTTCAGAGTCAAGAATGTTATAGTTCCCTTTTCTAGATTTTAGGTCCTGGTACTGTTCAATTTAAGTCTCTGATTTGAAGAGGGTTTTTTTATCCTTCTGTGTACAGTTCATATTATGGGAGAAAGGATAATTCTATTAAGTCAGTATTTTGGAATGGCAAAGCAATTTTTATTTGCTATTCCTAAGAGCTGAAAATAATATAGGCAATATCTTTAGAGAACTACATGGAACTATGGGAATTACTAAAAACAGGGAAAGGAGTATCATGGCTTTCATGTTCATTTATTTAAGTATTTTTCCTTCTAGATTTCAAATCTGAAAATGTGTACTTCATTTTTAAAATGTCCAAGTCTTTGCATAGTGTCATTCCAAATTCTACCTGTATTTATTGAGTGGCTACTACATGCAAAATACCAGAGTGGACAAATCAGCATGGAGCCTGCCCACACAGAGCTTAAGTCAAGATCTGAGTATGGTCTAGATTCAAGAGGAGTTCATGTTAAAGGCCTGCTTTTCCAGTGAGAGAGGCAAGGGCAGGCAGGTGAGGCTACAAGAATTAGCCTATAAATAATATATCCCAGGGACCAATATGACAGCTTTTTGGAGGCTGGGTGTCCTCTGTGGTGCCTGAGAAGGCTTAGGATTACCTTGCCTTGGTTCCTGAAGGTGTGTCTGATTTAACTCTTGAAGATAATAAAAAGGCCAAGGAAGGAAGGGCCTTCCAATTAGAACTACTAAATGAGTAAAAGCAATAATGAAGACATAGAAACTGCATGATATGTGAGAAAACAAGACAAACTGGGCATAAGAAGAGCATGAAGATAAAGCTCTGATCCTGGGAAGCCAGTGGGCAGGCCTGCTCACACCTCAGCATTTGTCCAGGACTGACCTACGGACGCAGCTCACACACCTGTCACCGACCCACCACCTGGTTCTGAAGCAGCAGCTCTCACTGAGCTAGTCAGAGGGTTGTTGGTGTTTTGCTCTCAGGCCTGAGTCCAGTTGCTTATTTGAATCCTGTTCTGATGGAGCTGGGCCACTCCCTGGCGGCAGCTGTTACCCTGCACAGTCACTGGGGCCTTGGACAGGTTCTGACTATGTTCGTGGGGACATAGAAAGCAGCCACAGCAGGCCATTTGTCACTTTCAGCTTTAACCTTTGCTGGACTTTGTTATTTCAACTACCATGGCCTGGGCGTCTGCAAAACTGCGGCCATACTGTGGGAGCCCTGACCTTCATGACTTCCCACTTTAAGAACTGATCAGAGGCTCTTTGCCTCATAATAAGTCAAATTTAATCTTTGAGGAAAAGGTTTGAGAGTTATTGTGTCCAAGAACTTGTATGACTGAGTCCTGTATTACAGTGAGTTAACAGAGTGGTCTCTCAATTTCTCTTAACTCACAGGATAACTACACGTCATACACATATATGAGCTTTTGCCTTGGAATTTATCAATCTCTTAAATAGAATTCAGTTTTATTACTATCAATAATGATCAAACTTCTATATTGTTCTAGGAATACTGGACAAAGAGAAAGACTACTTGCAGAAAATTAGTGTATAATTTTTGAAAACTTCCCTCTCTGTTCAGTTGAAACCAGCTACACGTTCTAGTGGAAACTCTAAAATTGGGAAATACTGATTTCTCTGTGACATTCTGAATTTCTAAATCCTAGAAAGAAAAGCTTGGGGAGCTTCTGAAAGTAGAGGATCTCCATTCAAAGACTAGTTCCCTCTTGGAAATGGATCAAAATATTACAAATTCTAACCTGAGACTTATTCCTCAAATGCATTTTACTTGTTCTAAAATAACAAGTGATATGTCTGTCGCAACTAAAGAAAATGTCCACAAATGTAAAATTACAAGCAATAAATTGTTATTGTCCCACTGTGCAAATCTAATGTGCAAATGTATTCCAATAAAAGAAACTTTTTAAAAGTTGTATAATAAAAATATATTCTATCCTTTTATGTACTAAAAAGAAGAAGTACATCCAGAGAGGTAAGGCTGGGAAAGGTCAGCAGGTGACAGAGCGCTAGACAGACAAGGCCCAGAGCCTGGAATTACCAGAGCGGATCAGCAAGAAGGCAGAAGCGGGCGGGCGATGCTGGAGACCCTGAGCGGAAGCCGGGTGCCCCGCCTCACTCTGTTCTCCCTCCCAGCTGTGCGTGAGCAGCCCTGCTGCATCCGATAGGAGTGACAACGTACACAAGCGCCACAGTCTCAAGGTCTGGGGGGAAGTTCTGACTTGGACTGGCTCCGAGGCCCAGCTGCTGGGCTCACTGTGAGGTCCAGATTGTGGTACATCCGGGTCCTCGGCAGCGCCCAAACGCTCTGCCCTGTAGCCAGAAAGGAATGGCCAGAGCTTAAACAAGTGGGTCGCAGCCCTGCACGTGCTGGTGATGAGCAGCGCAGCAGAGAAGCAGCGGCTTTTAGACTCAGTACTCAAGTGCACATCCTCCCAAAGCTGCAGTAAACCCAAAACTTAATGGAAGAAACCTCATATCTTGTTCAAGATGTCATGTGAGTAGTTCGCAGACAGTAATGCTTCTGTTAAATAAAATAGAGGGTTCATTTTTCAATGACATACTTAATTAAGTACCACGTTGCTAGGGACAGAGAAATAGAATAGGTATAGCAATGTTCCAGGTTGTCAGAGGAGGGAATAGCTCAGAACAGGAAAACATGTTTAAGCACTTCTGAGCTACCGTGGAATGAGTTGAGAGCTGTGCATAGGACCATACGTGACTTTCTGTTTCATGCACCAAGGCACAGGGAGGGACTGGCTGCACGTGCACCTGGCACCACGGTTTCACTGCAGGCTGCATTGCCACAGTGGCAGAAGGGCTCGCTAGCTGAAGGCCCAGGAGCTGCACAGAGTAGACAAATTTGGCTGTGGTTCAGATATAATTTACAGGCTATAAAACAGCCCACTTCCCTGTGCGGTTTTGTTCGAGGTCAGGACTACACTCTGAAAAAAACCTCCTGTGCACGAGCCAAACAGCCAGACACAATGATGGTTAAGACCCTCTAGCACGAGCACCTCCAGGGTCATGGGCACTGCTGGAGCCCCTGTTTATCATCTCGCCAGGGACATTCAGGAGCCCTTGCCCACCACCAAGTCAGCCTCCTCCACACTCACCCGCTTTGCCATATTTGTGGCATGAATCATACCACCTATACTTTCTGACTGCAATTCACCAATTTCTGGCAGCAAACTACATCTTCCATCCAACATCGTTTAGGGTTTAAGGGGTGTTTTATCACTTCAGTCCACACTACTCTGATACTGGCCGCCGCTTTCATAAGGCACAGGCAGAGGGCTCTGTGGGCATGCCTGCAGCCTTCCAAACACACCTCAGGGCCCGGCCCCTGCTCCATGGCATTCCAGTCTTGGAGATCCAGGGTGGAGTGCAGGAATCTTCTTCAAAAATGCGCACTTTGGGTTATTCTAATGCAGGCCAAAGGCCATAGTGTGAAAGACAATGGGTAAAGAGGCTGAAATGATGTCCTGGCCTTTGAACCTATTTTAATCATAGAAAACAAAAACGTTGGACAATTTTAAACTAAACACAGAAAATGCTAAACTACCATAAATTCAATGCCACAGAAATTCTGATGTGGTCATCTCCCAGCACTGGTGGTTTTACCTGTGATATAAATGCTCTAGAGTCTGGGATTCATCTCGAGCTTCTCAAACTATACACAAGAAGTCATAACTAGTTTCGGCAAATCCACCTCCACAGATCCCAAGTAAACTGGGAGGTGTAAGCTCCCAGTCTTGTGCACAGCTCTGTGGAGTAGAGAGAGATGAAGCACGGTACCATGTCACCCAAACATACATGTTTTCCCATTTGGGTTCACAGCCCATCATCTTGAGCTTGTACTTTATTTTAGCAGTAATAATGACACCAGATGTATGCCCCCAGGAAACATGCCTTCCACAGTGCAGTGCTTAACTTATCATTGATTTTAAAGCTAGTGGTGCCAAACCTAGTGGATGAAACACTTTATTTTTCACCTCTTTCATTTCAACTCTCCTTTTGAGTCCAAATTTATTTTTCACTTCTAGAGATGTTCTTCTACCTTTTTCTCTCTACCACTACTACTGAAAGGTTATTTGGAACACCTCGATTATGGGGTTCACAGACGCCATGATATTATGCCTGTCACAACGAAAGAAAACAAGCAGAGGAAGTAGAGAAATGAAAAGAGAAAAAAGAGGAGCAAGAAGATACACAAGGAGCAGTCTCATCGTGACCAGTCCCCTCCGTGCAGAATTCCTGTGAGCTCCTACAGTGCTCAATGACATCCTGTGCCATCCGACACTGGCAGCTTTCCCTTCCACTGCCTAGAGACAGGAGGTCCACACTCCCTCTCCCAACCCCAGTGATGTAGCGTGTATGGTCCCAAGGGGCCCTGAGAAATTCAGCAAATACTTTCAAACATCCTTCTTAGAGAGGAGACCATGGCAGGTGAGGCAAAGACGCCTGCTCATGCCTGTGCTGGGGACCCCCCCAGCTTGTGTCACTGGCGCTCCTTGCAGCAATGCAGAGCCCACATATGCTTAGATCTGGTCCCCCCTCACGTTCTGAATAGTAGTTCGGACTCCTTCCCTGCCACCCTGACCGGGCCCTCAGTGAACACTCACAACCCTTGTCTAAGTGCAGGTTCTGTTTGATGCTGCAATGCGGAGTTTAACAGGATTTGCACTTTAGAACGGAGTAGGAAGGACAGACGTAAAAATGGACAGACCACCCCAGTGGAAGAGATGATGATCAGGATTTTCTCAGGGAGATCCAGCAGTGTTGAGTCTTGACATATGAGCAGGAGTTGGCCAACTGAAACAAGGGGAGCCAGGATTACCTTGCTAAACGAGGAAGAGCCACGGTCAGAGGCACAGAGGTAAGAGATGTTGGGGGCAGGGGTTTACAGTCAGTTCACCATTGCTGGGAGATAAGGTATGAACCCGGGGAGATAGTGCACGAAGCTGGAGAGCAGGCTGAGCCAGAATACGGACATCTAGAACACTTCCTTGGGGCAGGGGGGGCTTGGATTTATTCATTGAGCAATGAGGAACTGCCACAGACTATTTTTCAAAGGAATGTTATACTAGATTTGCCTTTTACGAAGCCCCTTCTGGAGGCAGTGTAATCCCACATGTACGTTGGGGTGGGTGGGTGGCAGGGGATAAGACCAAAAGTACTGAGACCAGTTAGGAGGCTTCTGTGATGGTCCAACCCAGAACTGATGAGGGTCCAAATAAGCACAGAGAAGGAAGCATGAGGAGAAAGAAATGGATTTGAACACTTCTTTACAGGCTAAATCAACTGGATGCGACAGATAAGGAGAATTCTAGGAAGAGACAGGTTTCTGATTTGTGCGACTCAGTAGTAGGTTTACTGGAATAGGGAAGGAGGAGGAGAAATGTGCTTGGGAATATGAGGAGTTATTTATGAATACATTGTGAATTCCAAATGTCTCACAAGAGCCAAATGATCTCTGTAAATTTTAAAGAGAAACTTTTAAAACTCCACTATTTTCCAAAGGCTCTGTTCACTGAAAGTTTTAGGATCTGGAATTCAGTCTGCACCTTCACAACTCTGTCATTAAATGCCCACATCCGGGCAGGTGCGCTCTGCTTTCAACACTCATGTCATCACTCTTGCTCATTTGATGCTGCCCAGTGAACCTGGTCACTGTTCCTGGCTCCTGTTCATGTTCACAGAGTGGCACTTTTGGTGCTCCAGGATCTGTGGCTGTGCTGGGCACAGATTCAGCCAAGTGCAGACAGCAGGCAGGACCAGGGCTCCACAGGGCTGTTAAGAGAAAATCCCAAGCACTCTGTGATAAGTTATCTCGTATTTTAAAAGATCAAACATGACAGTCTGTTAGCAAATATTACTTCTAGATCACAGGTACATAGATATTTGTTATTTTATTTTCTGTATTTTTCTTTTTTATAAATCCTCAGATTTACTTGCTACAAAATCGGCTCTGATAGGGTTTGGATGTTTAGCCCCTCCCCTTCTTTCATGAAGAACTCAGCATTGGAGGTGAGGCCTGGTGGTAGATGTTTGGGTCCCAGGACGGATCCCTCATGAGTGGCTTGGTGGTGCCCTCCCCACGATAGTGATAAAGAATGAGTTCTCTCTTTATGATCAAGCAAGGGCTGGATGTGGAATAAAAGAACCTGGAGCCCCCTCTTCTCTCTGTGCCTTCTCTCACCACGTGACACACGGCTCCCCATTCACCCTCCACCTTGAGTGGAAGCTCCCTGAGGCCCTCACCAGAAGCAGATGCTGGTGCCCTGCTTCTTGTACACCCTCCAGAACTGTAAGCCAAATCAACTCTTTTCCTTATAAACTAAGCAGTCTCAGGTATTGCTTTATAGCAATGAAAAATGAACTAAAACAAGCTCATAAATATCTTTCATCTCCTGGCTCAGCTCCCATAGCACAGTGGTTATGGAGCCAGCCACATACAGCCAGACTGGCAGGTTCGAACCCAGCCCAGGCCAGCTAAACAACAACTGCAACAAAAAAAAATAGCTGGGCATTGTGGCGAGGCCTATAGTCCCAGCTACTCAGGAGGCTGAGGCAGAAGAATCACTTAAGCCCAAAAGTTTGAGGTTGCTGTGAGCTGTGATGTCATGCACTCTACTGAGGGTGACATAGTGAGACTCTGTCTCAAAAAAAAAAAACAAAAAACCTTTCATCTCCTAATCCCAGCAACCATCCCTCACTTTGTTCCAAACACAAGCCACAGGGAGTTTTCTTCTTTTAATAATAACTGCAAAATTGGGGGATTCACAAATAACTGGGAGTTTACTGGATAGATACTTGTGAGGAAAGGACTAAATGCAAAAAGTAATAATTAACAAGATACATCTTTTCCAAACTGTCCCAGTTAAAGTCCTCATGAGATGCTGTAATATTATCGAAATATACATGTTTATTTATATTTGCATATGTTATATAATACTTGCCAGGCCAGCTAAACAACAGCATTTGTATACAAATACATACGAACTTGAGTTAACAGACCTCTTTTTAATACCTCTGTTTACTCTCTAAGAAAATTTATAAAAGAATATAAGGCATCATCAGGTCAAATTTCTTGGTATAAATTTTTTTGAAGACCCGATTGATCCAAAATGCCTCCCAAAAGATTTGTCTAATTTCCCAGTTCTGTTCCCTCAGCAGCAGACTCCAGTGGAATCTGCATGCAGGACGCTTATTAGGAAGGGCCCTCAGGATTGTGCCTGGAGGGCAGGGAAGGAAGGAGCAGTGGGCAGAGGGAGAAGTTGGGCTACGGTGCAGGGACAACAGTGCTCATGGCCAACTCTACCAGCCCTTCAGAGTTGTCCCATCAGGGCTGAGGGGACCAGGCCTTCATACCTCTGCCTCAACTAGACACCCCAATCATCCTATCTGAGCAGCCCTTAAGAGAGTGACCTGGGGTAAAGAGTCAGAAAGTTCAGCAAAAGTCTGCAACCAAGCTCAAGTCCAGCAGAGGGACTCAGCGGGGTGCTGGCATCCTGGAGGAGGGGTTCTGATAAGCACATCCTACTATCTTCTACGTTCAAGTTCAGCAAAATTGATATTAATTATACTTGAATCAATGTAAGCATAGTGACCTTAAGCAAGTCGCTTAATACTGTGGGGCCCATTTTTCTCATCTGTCAAATGAAGCAAGGCAGAACTTTCTCATATTTCTTCAGCCTTAAACGTCTACATGTGGGCCAAATTTATCACACAGTGTAACTGTATTTTTATACCTTGTTTATATTTTCTATCCACATTTGGCGTCCTTTAAGTAAACAGTATGTGCCATACATAAACGCTCGCTTTATGACCCGAATTAGTAGAACTTCTCTGCATGTCTCTGGAGAGTTGAAGGAAAATTTAGAAAATTCACAGCATAATTTTTCTTTGATTTATTTGCTTCTAAGTCAATTGGCATGCATATGTAGTTTTCAATGGTGGTGTTATTCTCGTTTAAAAATACTGTTTTTTAGAAATCTTCTTGAGGATCTTCCATGAACATGTTGGGAAATAAAAAGTCAGGACTGTCTACAGAGCACCAATTGAGAGAATAAGCTCAGAATAACAAGAAGAAAAATGATGATAGAATGGTCTTTATCAGTGCAATAAGAACTAAAGAAAGAATATAAAGTAAACATAGGTTACTTCAGGAAAGGGATAGCTAAGATCAACTAACATCTCAGAAAACGATCCAAGGCATAGATCTACATTTTGAGAGCATGGCTGTTGGAGTGATTGTTAAGAGATTTCCAAGGCTTTCACTGATTAGAAGCCTGAACAGCAGGGAGAGAGAAAGAGGAGCATCCTTAACTTCTTAGAACTTTGGTTGTCAAACGAACTTGGCAACGTATGATGCTGAATCTGAGTTTGGTCTGAGTTCTCTGGAGTTGGTCTCCATGCCCAGATACTGTTCACCTTAAAGGGAGGTATTCTTTTTTCACCCCCCTCTATCAACATTGTCTCTATATTATCAGCTCGCTCCCCTGTAAAGTCAGGGTTATCTGTAATAAATCAGATCCATCTATACATCTTCCAAAAGCAAGAATTCATAGATACTTATACTGAGATGTTCGCGAAAGTTTATAACAGCTGAAAACAGATATAGTATAAATTCCCAACAATAAAGGAATATTTAAATAAATTATAGTAGGTCCCTATTACACCATGAATATTATCTAAAAGTTAGATGGTTAAAGAATATTTGTTGGTATAAGAAAATTACACTATCTTTTTTCCAGCAAATAAGCAGGTTATGAAACAGTACTTATGTTATGATCAGACGCACTACAATGTTTATAGTGGTTTGTTTTCCTTCCTTTCCCCAGTTTTCTGATTTGAAAGTATATTTGCTTTTGTAATTAGAAAAGATAGCCTTGTATTAAATGACCATATTCAGGAATGGAGGTAGATGGAGAATGGCTTACGCCACACACTAAGGTGCTCCAGCTCCGTCCTACCCTTAGAGTAGATGCAGAGCAGGCTGAGAATACAGACAGAAGACCCCAGTGTCGTACTGAGCTTAGGCCACCCTCGGGGCCAGAGTGATTAAACCACCTAGTCATTCCCAAGTGGCACCTCCAGAGAACCTGGGGCTGGGAGATGAGGAAGAATGGCCCGTCTATATTGTCAAAATGAGTCAATGAGAAGTCTGCCTAAGACATGATGTACCCACAGTATTCCACTGAGAAGAGAAATATTCCTGCCTTCTTCTCAGGAAGGATTAAAAAGTAAACATAAAGAGGACAGCATCGGGTGGGAAGTGGATATGTCTAACAATGACTAGGCTTATTGAATGAAAAATGTCAGTAAATTTAGAAAGCCTCCCACTCTAACAAAACAAGTTACCGTCCAGGAAGGATGGAGAGTGTGAGTGACCTATGGGATGACAAAGACTTCCCTGCATTTTGGAAGTCTACCTTGTCTTTTTGGAAAAGGTCAGGAAAGCCTTTCTGCTAGGGGTAACCAGCAAAAAGATGCGGCCACACTAAGGCCAAAGAGTGAGGCCACCAAGGGACCCAATGGGTGGAGGAGTCTGACCAGGTATACTGAGCTGAGTCACGTGCCTCATAGGCCTCTAGGCTGGTGGTTTCCCCACAGGCCTTTCCCTGCTTTCAAGGGGGGGCTTCAGGCAAGAACACCTAATGTGAATAATGCAATGGTACATTTCAAAACTTTAAAACATGGTAAGCAAGGTGATGGGTGTGTTAATCAGTTTGACGTAAGCATTTCACATTGTATATCAAATCAATACACTGAATCCCTTAAATACATCAAAATACACAGTTATGATTTAATAAATTAAAAAAAAACTTTACAGCTGTAGAGGACACCAAGAGCCTGATGGCCTCTGAGCAAGATGATTTGCAGCTGGGAGGCGGGCCCTCGGGCAATTCGTCCGCAGGTGCTTGTTGTGGAGAAAGAACCTGAGCCCAGGGCGAGCTTGGGCATGTAGTCATTATCTAATATTCCCCTCGCCTGTCTTGTGCTGTCTCAATAAAAGGCTACTGCAGAGGTTGCTCGAGGCAACCCTGCAATCAAGGTTAGCCTGCCTCCTGCAAGCTTGTACTTCTTTTTTTTTTTTTTTTATAATTTTATTGAATCATAATTCTGTACATTGGTGCAATCATAGGGCACGATTCATATACATTCAGAAATGTTTTGATCGTCCTGTTACAGATAGCCCTCATGGCATTTTCTTGATCCCTATATAAAGACATTGATACTCTACGTTTAATAAGTTATTAAAAGCTTGTACTTCTAATCCGCTTCTCACCTGGTTCCTTTCTGTGGTAATCGAGACCAGGGCCATAGGGGTCTCGACATACAGCTACTATAGCACCTGGATCTTAAACAAACAAACAAACAATCAAAAACAGAACAACTCAGAATTCTATGGCAAGTGGGCCCAATATGAGAATTAAGAAATGCACTTAATGGCATGTTATTAAAAAAAAAAAAAGGCACCTCACATTCACGGCTGCTATCAAAAGAACCCCAGAAAGGTAGGAGAGCAAAAGGATTATTTAAAAAAAACAAACATTGGCAAGGATACTGGAGCCCTTCTACACTGTCGGCGGGCATGTAATATGGTGCCGACACTGGAAAACAGGATGGCATTTCCCAAAAAAATTAAAAATGGAATTGACGCTTAATCTGCGAATTGCTCTTCTGGGTATATACCAAAAAGAACTGAGAGCTGGGACACAGATAATAATTAGTACACCCGTGTTCACAACACCCAGAAGGTGAGAGCTGCCCAAGTGTGCATCAGTGGATGAACAGACGGATCAAATGTGGTATATATGTTGGAATATTATTCAACCTTAAAAATGAATGAATTCTGACACATGCAACAACGTGGATGAACTTCAGAGATGTTATGCTAAGTGAAATGAGCCAGTTACAAAAAGATAAACACGGTGTTTTTTCACTGCTGTGAGGGACTCAAAATAGTCAAATTCATAGTGGTCATAGAAGGGTGTGGTTGCCAGGGATTGGAAGAGGGGGGGCATGGGGAGTTGTTCAATGAGTATAGAAATTCAGTGTTAAAAGATGAAAAAGGTTTTGGAGAATGATTTTACAACAAAGTAAATATACTTAACAATCAACTGCATGCTTAAAAATTGGTTAGGAAAGTAAATTTTATGTTACTTTTCAAAAAGTATCACTTCGTGGGGGAAATGCCACTGACACAGAGTTGAACACATCCTGCCACATTTCCTAATTATCGGCTGGGGTCTGCATTAGGAGTTAATATCATGCTGAGCCCCCAAAGGACCTGCACAAATCGGCAGGAGCCCTGGGGAGCCCACGCTAGCTGGAGCGAGGCAGGATAGCCCAGTGACGAAGATCATGGCTGATTAAGTTAGACAGTCGGGGGTTATCCCAGTTCTACCATCCAGCGATGTTGCCCTGAGCAAATTACTCAGCTAGAGCTGAATTCTAATTGCAAAGTGGGGTGTCAGCAGCTTGCTGCACACAGAACTGCTGTGAGGGTTAAGTAAAGACAATGCCTGAAGAACAAGGTCTACTGTGTTGCTCTTTGTGCTATGAAACAAGGGAAGAGATTATATGTACGTGTGTACGTGTATATTCACATTTTCTCATCATGCACAAAATAGCTCTGGGAGGATACACAGGGTGGCCATAAAGTTCACATGCAATCAAACTGCATGCTATTTTAAATTGCACATGAACTTTATGGCTACCCCATATAAAAAAATAACAACCTTTTATTGGGGGGGGATGGCAACTCAGTGGATGGGAGAAGAGAAGTTTTTACTAAATATCTCTTATAATATTTGACTTTTGAACCAGAGATGTAGTACCTCTATAAAAATTAACTGCTTTGTAAAAGACAAAATCTATAGAGTGCATATCATCCAATAAATATTAATTATTACAATGATAATTGTCATTAGCACTATTATCCTCACACCTAGGTTCCTGAGCCAGCCAACACTCCCGGGTTTCTTTAACAAAAAGTCAAACCCCTGGGAGGAACCCTGGACTCTTCCCAGAATCTTTAAGATTCAAGACTCTCCACGGCTGTCCCAGAACTCTTACCGTGCCATCCAGGTCTAAAATTCTATAATGCTAAGGTACAAGCCTGCCACTCCCAAAGATGAAATCTAAGCAAAAAAATACCGAAGTTTGCCAAACAAGCACACAAGTTCAGGTCAAGTGGAAAGACAGGGTAGGGAAAGGAGAAAGAAGGAAAGAGAGGGGGACAGGAGGAAAGGAAAGGGCAGGAAATACTTTCGATGAGAGTGTAAGTATTTACCCTTTCCCATATTTGCTCACCTAACTCTACTCATAGCTCCTCCCTCTCTCTGCTTCTGGTTAAACACTTGTGCTATCCAGTTTGGGCAGAAAACAACACCCTCACCAAACGAGTCAGATCACATAATGCCAGGTCCTAAAGACAGACTATCCTGCACTGACAGGTCTGTCCTGCTTCCCCAGATGCCAGGACCCAGAAGAGCAGGCTCCCCATCTAGACACATTAGTGGGGGCATACTGGATTATTCTCTGGGTGGGCAGCTCTCCAAAACCCCACGAGCTCCCTGGAGAGGATGGCCACCTAATTCAAGGCACCCCTTCCATGCCATTGATGCCAGATCTTGCTGGGATGCATTATGTGGTCTCAATGTCACTGCTAGCACAGAAACACAAAATTTACTCAAAGGCACCACAGTCTCAACCCTGAGGGCAACACGAGCCAGCAGCTGCTTACAGCACACTCTCACATACTGCACAGACTTGTTGGCCAGCAAGTTATTTAAGCAGATCTACGTTTTTATATTACCCTGTGCAGAAACTATTGGTTCCGCCTGGGTACACAGGAATATAGAGAAAAGAAAAAGCACATAGCCATGTTAGTATTGGTAGCATTCAGATCACCAAGGATTGATCAAGACAGACACCACCTTGGACGTGGAGTTCTTCCCTCAGCGCCACGTTGTTGCTCCTGGTGCTTTTCCGTCCATATACCATGCTAGCCTATTATTAACTCTCAAAGATTTATTTAATTATGGAGGATCAAGCCTTTCAAAAAATAATTAATTACAAAAGCTACTTAATATTCAGAGGTGTCAGGCAAGCAGAAAACTGGCATTCTCTGTTGGTGGTTTAATTAGACAAGAAGATGCAAAAAGCTGTCACTTGAGGGTGGGTGGCTGTGGGGAGGGAAGCCCTGGTAAGCGCTACCACTTGGCCATCTGTACCAAACACAAAGGCACCACTCTTCAGCTGGCCTCCCTTAGAGCAAGCCCCCGCCCCACGCTCACAATCTCATCCGTTGGCAATTCCTTTCTGCATCACATAGCCGGAAGGCAGAAGATATTCATGAACTGTACTTTCAAATTTGATGTCTCATGGATGTGGGGGTTGGGAAAAACAATTACCGCTTAGTGCCTCAGTTTCTCCATGAGAAAAATACAATTCATAAATGTCATCCATCCATCTGCCTCCTAGAGCAACAGCTGCCGAGCAGTTTCTTTACAAATGGCCAGTAACATGCCAAATAACAAAACAGGCCCCGTGTTACACACTTTCATATAAATATGCTGGCAAGAGATAGGAAAGCTTCTTAATTTTTCTGAGCAATTAATTCTTGATTATTTCAGAGTTAGTTGTTCAAGTTGGGGCTTTTCTGTGCCATTCCTCCTCCCCCATCTTTAAAAATCATCCTTGGCCATCTGCTCTCTGGATAATTCTCTCTAGCATCTTCATTAGACAATAAGTAATAATAATACCAACAATCACGACTGCAGTTGTATATTCCTGTTTGGTTCTTACCTCTAAGTGAGAGGGGTATTATTATCATTGTTTTTATTTTATACATGAAACTGAAGTTTATAGAGCTTGAGCGATTTAATCAAAATCCACTGGGATTAACATTCAGGTTACTGTAAGAAAACAATTTGTGTCACTTTCATCCCAAATCACATAAGATCATTCTGCTATTCAGCTATAAAGAAGGGAAAAAAGATCCAACACACACACACAAAATGGTCAGCAGGATTTCTGCTGTTTGGCAATTATTATAAAATATGATAACAACAGAAATGGCTTGATAAAATAAAATACACTCTAAATGCAATGAGGTAACTTGGCTTGGATCCTGGAACAGAAGAAAAGACACAGGAAAACTAATGAAATACAAATAATTAAGCTCATACTGCTAAAAAAAAATCTGAATAAAATCTGAGTTCAGTTTTTTAAAAACTCACTTCTAAGGAATTCTTCCACCTATATCTAATCTGTAAATATCTATGCTATTAGGAAGATTTTAGTTAATCACTGCTTATAAGCATTGTTTTGAGTGTTTGTTTCATATAATATCTAACTCATAAGCCTTTCTTTGAGAAAAAGCCTTTCTTTGTTAGAAAAAAAGCATTAATTTTGTATATTTATGATTTTCTTCACTCAAATAGCCCAGGCATTAAGAGTTGATTACGTGACAAGGAAATCAACCAGGACATTGAAAAGTTTTTCATGTTTGAAAAGGAAATAAAAGTATTAATTATAGTGATACTGCTTTAATTTATCAAGCATAGACTTTCTAATTCCCTTCTTTCAATAAATTTGTGTTGTATTTTGTATAGGTTTATTTCATACATTATTAAATCAATCAGTTTTGAGTAGAATTAAATTTTGCTAATAATTTTTAGCATGCATTTAATTTCTAGTAAAAACATTTCTAACAACATAGGTTTAAAACTACATAGGTTTCAGATAAATAAAAAGGCCAAAGAAAATAAAATACATTCACATAAAGCTAAAATAACATTAAAATTTATATTTAATTTTGATATGTCCAACATATTTGTAACCTTTTTTCCCTTCACTATACTTCTGGCCTGTATACAGAATTTTGGCATGGCTATGTAATGCAGAATTTTATGTGATTTCCAGTTTTCCTCTATTCTTGAGTAAGCATTTTAAATTTCATTTTGACAATGGACTTAAATCAAACCTAAATGAACTGAAAAAAACAACAAAAGCTGGAACTAAATAATGTCTCAGAGCACTGAAAGAAAATGAACCCAAATATTAATTTTTTCCTGGCTCACAAACCTTGCCAAAGTGTTATACTAATAAAACAAAAAACAGGTAATTGACCTCACATTGACATGTTTATATAATGTACCAAGAAAAAAGGGTCTTTAAAATATTCTCTGCACCAGGTCTATACATTAATTCAAGTCTACACATTCTATAGAAAGCTCTGTAGATACAATATAGAGCCCATTTGAGCTCATTTCTATACAAGATGACTTTGATTTTTCCATCTTCTTTATTTACAAACACTAATAAGGCTAAATGTATCTAATTCTGCTCACTTTCAGGGCTGGAGGCCCAGCCCCTAGAAACCTGACTCTGCTTTCAGTAACATCAAGTTCCCTGTGAGCCTTACACACCAAAAGAAGGCCCTAAAACTTAGGGCCTAAGGAGAAAGTCTACCCAACTGGCCAGCAGTCCTCCTACCCAATGCTTAACAAAGCTAGATCCCACTCAGTGGAGCTCCAAGCATAGCCATTTCCCACCCTTCACAGGCCCAAATCCAGAAAGCAAGACTGATACCCCTCACTGCTGACCTGTGCTTTGACTCTGGGGTCAAGAGACATCATTAGAAACTGAGACAATAACTCTAGTCACTCAGAAGAGCTGCTGACAGGTGCTCAGTGTTTGAGTTTGCTGGAGTAAGGATGAATTTTGATAGGGCTGCCTTCAATTCCTTGAACTATTAACATTTAGGTGAAAGATCTATAATATTGTAACTTAGTACCAAGGAACCTTGCTAAGTTTTGTGACTTGCAAATAGCAAGTTGATGGATCTGATCACTGAATTCGCTGACTTTGTAGCAGGGGTTCTATCTAGAGGGTCCACAGATAGGAAGAGGGTTGGGATGAGAGTAGCTATAAATTCCTTGACATGAAATTTATTATACGTGTGAAGTTATCTGGGTAGCAGACCTTTACTTTTCATTTTCAAAGGAAACTCGAACTCAAAAGAAATTAAATTTCACTATGTGAGAGCCACTAATGTGGTTATAAAACCAAAGAGCATCCCAACAGATAGCAAAGATTTTCAGATTATTATGAGTAGAATTATGTTCCCCCCAAATTCATACCTTGAAGTCTTAACCTCAGAATATGAACCTCCTGCAGAGATTAGGTCTTTACAGAGTTAAGATAAATTTAGGCCACTGGGGTGGGTCCAAATCCAGTGTGACTGATGTCTTTATTTATTTATTTATTTATTTATTTATTTATTTATTTATTTTGAGACAGAGTCTCAAGCTGTAACCCTAGGTAGAGTGCTGTGGCATCACGGCTCACAGCAACCTCAAACTCTTAGACTTAAGTGATTCTCTTGCCTCAGCCTCCTAAGTAGCTGGGACTACAGATGCCCGCCACAATGCCCGACTATTTTTTGGTTGTAGTTGTCATTGTTTGGCAGGCCTGGGTTGGATTTGAACCTACCAGCTCTAGTGTATGTGGCTGGTGCCTTAGCCGCTTGAGCTACATGCGCCAAACCCTCATGCCTTTTTAAGAAGAGGAAATCTAGGCACAAACAGACACAGACAGGGGAAGACCATGTGTAGACACAAAAAGACATGGCCTTCTGAAGGACCCAACTCTGCCAACACCTTGCTCTTAGACATTTAGCCTCCAGGACTATGAGAAAATCAATGTATTTTTTAAGCTATGCAGTTTTAGTACTTTGCTCTGGCAGTCCTAGTGCACTATTACAGATGCTAGCATCTAAAATATATTCATTTCAGGACTATGCGGGGCGGCCCGGCCCAGGGAAGGAGTGAGCGGGGGGGGGGGGGCGAGTGAGGGAATGGGGCTGGAGCAGCTGCTGGTGCCCAAGGGGCTGAGAGAGATGGTAGATACTCACCGGTAGTTCCATTAAAGAATCACTAGATTTAGGAGAGTGCTGGAAGATGGCGGCGGAGACGGTCCCGCAGCCCATCTCTCCCAGGTCAGCAGGTGAGAGGGTGGGAGCTCTGGATCTTTCCCTGTGCGAACTATTGGAGTGAAAGGGCAGCTGCTGAGACACAGAGATCAGGAGGATTGACGCATTTGAGATATAGTTCTTAACCATGGAAACTGTTGCAGACTGCTTCCCTCTGCCCGGCAGAGGGGCAGCCGGCCCCTCCCACAGGGAGGACAGCAGGTCCCAACCCACAAGCCCTAATCAGAGAAAATTCCACTGAAGTGTGGAACTCAGAGTTTAACGATCAGAAAGGGACGGTACTAGGACGCACGGAGACCCAGGGAGCCCTGGCGTGAGCTGAGGGGTCCAGACTCTGCCGGACTAACACACTGGAATAACCAAAATGGTGCGCGCCTTTTCCCCAGATCAAAGAGTGAGAGAAAGAATTGGTGTTCAGTCAGCGTTACACTAGGCGGGGACCATAGTGAAGCCTAAGGGGGAAGAGAAGACACTTTGAGCTGTGGAAGCTGTGGAAGTTGGCGAGGAGGGCCCCTGGGCACATCAGCTGGAGAATAACTGAAGTTCAAGTTCCCACCAACAGCCCTGCAAAGCCCCCGCCCCGCCAGCCTTCTCTGCGGCTGG
>CAUYON010087115.1:0-24672 GCA_963573935.1 Arctocebus calabarensis
TTCTTTCTTTCTTTCTTTCTTTCGACAGAGTCTCACTTTATCGCCCTCAGTAAAGTGCCATGGTGTCACACAGCTCACAGCAACCTCCAACTCCTTGGGCTTAGGTGATTCTCTTGCCTCAGCCTCCTGAGGAGCTGGGACTAAAGGTGCCTGCCACAATACCCGGCTATTTTTCTGTTTTGCAGTTTGGCTGAGGCCAGGTTTGAACCTGCCACCTTTGGTATATGAGCCACAGGTGCCACCCCCTTAAAGCTCTCTTTAAACTCAGAAAATAAACTGACAAAATCTTAGCTCAGAGAGTTTACCATTTCTTTAACTGTAGGAACTTTCCCTTTGATATTTACTTAAGGGACAAACAAAAGATAACGCTTTCCTTGCAATCTTTGCAAGCAAGGATTTCTCTCACTATTCCAAAGGTTTTGCTACTCTCAGTCCTAACAAACCCACCCTTCACAGATCTCAAAAGACTGTTACTTGTGGACTAACAGTCCCATACTTCACAGATCCTCTCAAAGGCTCTGTTACTTGCAGTCCTTCAGTGGGCCTGCCCTTCATAGTTCATTGGTAGTGGAGTTTTTCCTACTTTCAAGCTGCTTTTCCAGTGGAATTTTTGCTAATTGACTCCAGACTCTTTTTCCTAATGGAGCTCCCTAGATTCTAGATTGGTCAAAGGTCCCACTTGCCCTGAGCAGAGTTTCCCTTTGGGACTTCCTTCCCAATGTCTGAAGGCATCACTTACTTCCAAGTGTCCTCTGTCCCCTTTGTTCCATGTCCCCAGTGTCCTGGTGTATCCTACTGACTACACCAGATGTTGGGACCCCTATGGCCTGGTCTCAGTCATGGCAGGAAGGAACCAGGCATGACATGGATTAGAAATACAAGCTTGAGGGAGACGGGCTAACCTTAGTTGCAGGGTAGCCCCGATCCCCCTCTGCAATGGCTATTTATTAAGGTTATACACAACAGGTGTGGAGAGTTAAGGTAATTATATATGAGGGCTAAACGCCTAAGGATTGCCACATATTCTCCTCACGTGTTCTTTCCTTGCAACCCTCGTGAAGAACTACTAAGCATCAATGTTTAACACATGATTATTAGTGAGTGACCAACTTTATCTCATTCTGGAACACTGAGTTACTTGGGGGATTGCCCCCAAGTTAGAAAATGTCTCTAGGCTTGCCAGGAGACTGTCCTATTCTCAACATTTCCTTTTAATGTGGTAAGAATCAGAAACTGTCCTTTGCAAGCATGGTGTCCAGTCCTCTATGGCTACAGGTATATATTTTGGCCATATTGATACTTTGTTTTTTGTTTGTTTCTATGTTCTTAAATAGGGGAAAACTAGGCACTAATGGTTTAAAAAATCAATCTTCTCCCAGCTGTAGTGGGGTCTTCAAAGTTGTTTACCTTTGTCCCCAGTGTCTTCTTTCTAAACCAACCAGTTTTAATACTCTAATGGCAGATTGTTAGGAGTATTTGGTTTTGGCCTGAACTTTAGTTACTGCCAGTCAGATTACAGGGAAAGATTTCATTGCTGTGTAGTCATTTTATCATATATGTTTGTTGGGGCGATAGTTGGTGGAAGCAGTATCTGTCTTTTCTTTTTCTCCTACCAATAATCAAAGTCCCACTTTTCTAGGGATCAAGCTAATCTAAGTGTGGAGTAAACACTGCCATTAGTTGCATTATTCATCTAGGAGTGGGGGCAGCTCCTAAAGTTATGGCACCATCTCCCCCATGGTCTCCCTTGCAAATCTTTTCATCCTGAGTTTTGAGTTTTTTGTTTAAAAAATATTACTTCTAATGTTTAAGGCAGCTCTTTTTCTTGAGTTCAGTAACTAGTGATAGTCATTTGTAATCAATCAATCCTTTAACTTCTCGAGTTCAGTAACTAGTGATAGTCATTTGTAATCAATCAAGCCTTTAACTTCTCTTCTTGAGTTCAGTAACTAGTGATAGTCATTTGTAATCAATCAATCCTTTAACTTCTCTTCTGTTGATAGTACATGTGTTTGTACAATATCTTTCATTTCATTTTTTTACATGTAAAGAAAAATAGCTTTTGTTGGTAAATGAAATAGTATCTAGAAAAAAAAGAAATACATGTATGTTTAGATCAACATGCCATCATGAAATTGGAACTTGAACTTTAGTTCATTTAACAGTTAATTTGAAAGTTCTACATGTGTTCATCTTCCAGAAATCTCTTTCTAGGGTATTTTACCCTCTCATACATCCTCAATGTACTTTGCCACCTTTGAAATAAATTATAGAGTTAAGGTAAAATTGTCCAAGATCTGGGGGTCCACGGTGATGTAGGGAACATCTTAGGCATTTCATTGATGTGATTGGGGTTGATGATCCTGCTTATAGTAAAGTTTTCATTTCTCAATTTGTGAAAATGGAATTACATCCTAACATGTAAATGCATTCTATGATTTTCCATAGCTACTCAACTTGTTACTGGAAGATTTGGTACTAGAATATAATTCCTCCAAAAGCTAGTATAGATCTCTCCTATAATTCAAAAAATGTCTCTTTCATTTTATGACTATAAGGTAATGTTTTAGTCTAATTTTCTAATATTCATGTGGAAAAGTGTTATTTAGCCACATTTTGCAGAGGTGGCAACTGAGGCTCATATAACATAAGTAATTCCCAAGATAACTAGTGCAAAAATACTGGATACTAAATTGTCAATTTCTAGTACAGTTGAGTTGCTTCTACACAAAATGACCTCTCTAAACTTAGAAGTGAAAGCAAATTTAGTCCACAAATATGTTATCAAGTATCTAATCTGTGCAACACACCAGTAGGTGCAGGAGAGATGTCCAAAGATAAATATAGTATGATCCAGGCGAATTCAAAATTAGCTGTTTGAAGGAAAAAGTAAGGAAGACATAAAATGATCTATTTGACTGTGTTCTTTGACAGAGAGAAAATGACCATTATAACTGTCTAGAACAACACCAGAAAGAAATACTGTCAACTTGGGCTTTTATTATCAGGGTAGCTCCCTAATAATGTTATAGAACTGCAGTTGGCTCAGGCATGTTAACTTGCAAAAATCTCCTGAAGCATCTTGGAGAATGCCATCCCTCTGGAGATGGCTTCCTGTCTTGTGTCATTGCTGACACTTCCTGGGCTCCGAGTGGTTTCTTGGCTCTTGTTCTTGACCGTGGCTTTGGCATCTGCCCCACTTGGCTCTCGGTTTCCTTGACTTCTGGCTGCCCCTGCCCACCCTTGTGACCTGGGTTTTTACCAGGAATTGAACCTGCTGCTTACTCGCTGATTTTTAGTACTGACTCTGCAAATTCCTGGTCTAAATTCTGCTTATCCTGGCAGTAAGTGCCAATGGGGACATATGTAGGCAAATGGAGGGTTACGTAACTGCCTGATCAGCTCTTGCCAATTCAGTTCAGGCAGAAGTACTCATTTGGATGTGGGAAAGGTATATGGAAAATGAACCTTTTTTATCAGCTCTCTGAATTTAGTAATTACTGGTTTCAAGATGCCATGCATTTAAGGGATTGTAGTTTTATTATGACTCTGCTTTGAGTGCAGACAGAGGCACTCAATGAACCTGTAACTCAGAGGTCTGTTGTATAAAAGATAACCGAGAAAAAGAGGAAATCTCAAATGACATTATTCTGGATAGAAGACAATCTACAACATTTATGTAGGTTAAAAAATATAAAATTTTCCTGTTACATTTGGATGGTTCACTAGCCCAGGTTCAAAATCCTGATGGGCAATTAGCTCCATGTTACTCAAGGCTCTGGGGTGAGAATAATACCTGTGTCTGCTTCTCTCCTTTCCCTTTTCTTCTTTCTCTGTTTCCACATCTCTGTTTTCTTTCTTTTGACCTGGACATACCTAGTTTAAACAATAATTAGAAGGACCTTTATTGTTACGACAAACTAACTGTAATCAATGTCATCAGATAATTGTCTTACACAAAATAAAGTTGCTAAAAATCAGAATCTTGTCTGTGTATTTCTAAAAGAGGACTCTTGAGCAGTGTTACTGAGGAAAAGATCCCATCTCTCTGTGGAAACTATTCAGTTACTGGTTATTGTTCCACCATCACCAACAATATACATAGAGGTCAAGCTCTTTATCTTTTCCTGCACTTCGCAATTTTCTAAATTTTAATTATTTTTATTATTAATTATTTCTGAAGGTGTATGGAGTTTACAGTGTAAATTTGTATTTCTTAAATCACCAATGATGTTGACCATTGTTTCATGTTCTTATTTGCCACCTGTGTCTTTCCTCTGGTAAATGTTTATTCAAATCTTTTACCCAAGTTTTATCGGCAGTCTTCTTATTACTCAGTTGTAAAAGTTCTTTATGTAATGGTTTCCAACTCCATTCAAATTGTTGCAAAAGATATCAATTCATTTTTTTTCTGGTTGAGTGGTACTTCATAGTTTGCATTATGTGTGTGTATGTGTGTATACACACATATACACCACATTTTGTTAATCCACTCATGAATTGATGGGCACTTAGGTTGGTACCATGTCTTTGCAAGTGTCAATTGTACTGCAATAAAGTAAAGTATCTCAAGAACGAAAAATCAAATGTCACATGTACTCTCTAATAAGTTGGAACTCTCTAATAACTAACTAATGGGCACACATGGGCACAGAGGGAAGTAAAAGTCATTGGAAATCAGGAAGTTGGGAGGATGGGAGGGGTATAAATCTACCTAATGGGTACAATGAACACCATTCGGGTGTTGGGCACACTAACAGCTTTTACTTAAGCACTATAAAAGCCATCAACATAACAAAAATATTTGTATACATTTTAATATTTTAAAAAAGAAGAGTTCTTTATATAATCTAGATACACTTTCTTTATCAGGCATGTCTTTTCTAGGATGGACATAAAGTTCATGTGCAGTTTAAATAGTAAGCTCTTTAGAAAGTAAGCTATTTAGATCGTAAGCTATTTTACATTGCACATGAACTTTATGTCCATTCAGTATTTTCTTTTAGTTTATAGTTTGCTGTTTCATTATTTAACAGTGTCTTTTGAGAAGCCAAAGTTTTAACTTTTGACTGACTGTAATTTATAATTTCTTTTTGTTATGTTTGAAGCTTTTTCTTTCCTGAGAAATATCGACTTAATTAAAGTTGTAAAGATTTTCCTGTGTTCTCTTGTAGAAGTTTTATAGTTTTAGGCTTTAGAGTTAGGTTTACGAAGTATTTCTATGACTTTAGGAAATAGTTTGGCATTTCTGATAAGTCAAACATGTCTTAGCATCTGACCCATCAGTCTCACTTCTAGTTATTTGCTCAAAAGAAATAAAAGCATATGTCTGTGAAAAGTGCTATGCGTGATTTTTTTTGTAGCAGCTTTACTCATAATTGCCCCAAATTGGGAACAGCCCAAATATTTATTGATTGATTAGTAGGTATGCAAAACGTGGTCTATCTATGTAGTGTAATTAAAGTCAAAACTGCACTGTATGTAGCAACATGGATGCAGGTCAAAAGCATTGTGCTTAAGAGAAAAAGACTGGCACAAAATTTACATAGGATATAATACCATTGATATGACATTTTATAAAAACTATAAGGTCAGAGACCATATTATTAGTTATCAGGCACTAAGAATGAGGGAAGAAGACTGATATGTCTCAAAAGAATTTTTTTGAGAAACAGGAATGATCTATATTTCAGTTATGTTGGTGGTTATGGTAACTTTCCATGTTCTTCAAAATTCTTTCCACTGTATATCTCAAAATGATGAGTATTTATTTATAAATTATACCTTGAAAAACCCGAGTTAATCAGATTTCTTTTAAGGAGTTCAAACTCACAAAATCAGTTTCAGAAAAAAAATTTGAATCTGTTTAGAAATCTCTATGAGTTTTTCACTATGAATGAACTAATTTTTTCTCAGGAAGTAAAAGCATCCAATAATCAATTTGCAGCTCTCATGTAAATGCCAATAGGTTATTACAGATGTTTTCTCCATGTTTATTAAAAACAACATCTATGTCAGTGTTTCAGGCTGAAGCACCAGACACATATTACATATATTATTTTTTTACTCTTGAGTTATTCTTAATAAGTTATTTGTTCCATCATTGCTGTTTTGTTGTCTTTGAATTAGGTTTAGTCCTATCTTTTTTTTTTTTCCTTTCCTCTCACTATCCTAGTTTAGGCTTTTTAAGGCATTTTCAGTTGGCCCAATAATGTGGTGGCTTTTTCCTGCTTCTATAATCTAACTCTCCCGATTCACATAGAATATGATAGGCCACTAAATTTTCAAATGCAGACTTCATCAAATTTATTAACACATCATTATTACTTTTGTTTGTCTTTACATGGTTATGGTAACAGGACCCCAAACCAAATATCCTCCAAAGATTTGGAGCTAAAAGATTTTGTTTGGTTTAGTAATTATAATATATACCTGAATACAAGGTTAGAATTTATCTTTCCCAAAATTATTCTTCCAAATGTATGATGTACTTGTGTCATTAAAAAAACCTTCCATATGTTGGAGTATTCCCTTGGTGGCTTTATTTTAAATAAAATATATCATTAAGGAAAGTTTCTTCGTTTTTTAATGACATCGATAAATGCTAGTTTGGATGGTTATAAAGGTTTCTTGATGGTAAAAACAAAAAAAAGTCTCTTGATGAAGTCAAATATGGGTGCTAAGAAATTTAACATGAATTTTTCAGCAGTGTGGTCTGACTGTTCTGAGGTTGTGCATCATTAACAATTCTTCACAGATGTTTAACTGACAGGATAAATTAAATTGTCTGAGAATATATTTGGCTATTTCATCTTATACTTTAGGTTAGCCAACATCCTCTTCCCACCTCTTTAGATTTTCTCATTGATCAACTAAGTCCAGTAAGCATACATTGATGTATTTGCTGTCCATATGGCTTATATAGACTATCAGTAAAAACTTAATCGATTCACATCCTCTATGTTTGGTTTCTTCAACTTCTAAAAAATTGGCAACTGCCTTTCCTATAAAATTCAGCAATGATTCAGTGTCTTAGTTTAGGTCACTCTAACAAAATACTATAGATTGAGTAATTTATAAAGAACAAACATTTATGTCTGACACGTCTGGAGGCTGGAGGTGTGAGACCAGGGTATCAGCATAGTCAGGCTCTCGTGAGGGCTATCTTAGGGATTATAAACTGCCAACTTCTCCCTATACACTCATATGGTAGAAAGAGGTCTAGGAAGCTCACTGGATGTTTTATAAGGGCACTAATTCAACGAGTGAGGGCTTCACCCTCATTAACCTAATTTGCTTCCAAAGGCCCCATCTCTCGATATTGATATTCTGGGAATCTGAATTTCAATATATGAACCTGGGGAAGGGGTCACAAACATTCAGTCTGTAGTACTTGTGTTTGTGTGGCTCTCAACTCCAGATCAATTTGGAAAGTTTCTGTGCTTGCACCATCTTCTTCTCTCATTAGTTCATGTGAGCACCTTCATCGAAAATTAAAGCTTCACCTGTCGGACACACTGTGAGGGTATACAGCATACTCTCTGGATGAAAGGCTCACCTGCCTTAACAACTTGAACTTCACCTTAGAAACACAAACAATATAATCTAATCATTTGTACCCTCATATTAATCTGAATTAAAAAATTTAAAAAAATGAAATAAAATCAAAGCATGTTGGACTCCTTAGAAAAATAAAAATAAAAAATAATCTGATTAGAAAAAAGTTTAATTAATGTTAGTTTAGTTATTTGAAGCCTTAAACAATTAGATATTATGAGTGAAGGACTCAATGAAAATTTTCTTTAAAACCCCCAACTCATCATACTTTACAACATATAGATTTTAGGGATGTATAGAAATTGTGGAATTAATATTTCTATTTGACATATTAGTATGGCTTTTTTTATTTTAAAGGAATAATGAATTTAATTCTTTAAAAAGCTTAGAATCAGTTCCAACATAAATTTTTTTCCTTTACATTTCATAATCATTTTTTTCATGCCATCTCAAAATTTGTGGAATAAATATTCTTAAATTTATTTTGAATGTTGTGCTTTTCACTTATAAAATAGTCAGAGGTCATTCATTATAATCATTCCATTGATTTAAAGCATGTATAGTTATTTTTATATTCCTTGCTTTAATAAATGAAAAAAAACTTAAAGAAAAATTTTTCTAGAAAATTCAAGTTTTAGGGCATCTTGAGTAGTTTGCATTTTCTTGATTACATCTGATCATCTTCTGTTAGAATTTGCCCCTTTCTTACAACTATTTTTTACAGTGTGAGCCATAAAGTATGTAGCATATACTTGACAGAGGAGGCAGCTGAGGTTCGGGAGTCTTCAGCTTTATCCTGGGTCTGTTATCCCGTTCTCTTGTGCCTCAGTTAGTCCTCTTTCAAATAGAAGGAGACAGGACTTGAATTTGTTTGCAGTCCTTGCAGACTTTAACACTGAGAGCATGCAGTTTATATCTACAAGAGATACTGAAATAGATGTCATGTCTTCAATATTGGCTATAGTTTCCTTTCTTTTAGATACAAAATAAACATTTTGTAATATACAGTTAGCCTAAAATGATGTATGTCATAGTGGATGAATATTGTGGCTCATCTGTATCCATTTTCTTGTGAGGAGACAGATAAGCAGAGCTGGCAATGATTTCATGATTCTGTGGCTGGTAAATACATCTGCAAATAGCCTGGCAGTCAGGACATAGATGCTATTAATTAACTTTGTGACCACAAGAGATATCTCTGTGAGCTTAGGGATTCTGGATTTACACCAATAATCCAGACCTGATTACACCAATAATGGAGGACCTGAGTTATAGAGTGTGGGAATGAATGGCCTGTTTTTTCCCTCCATCTTGGAGTTTGAGGAAGTTAGAACTTTCCCTTCAGTGCTTAAATATTTTATATTCTTTCCCTCCCATATGCAAATATCCTCCATTCCAACTTACGTTCGCTCTCCTAGAAGCATTGTGTTTCTACTGCTGCATTAAAATTTTTTGGTCTTTAGGTCTACGGTCTAAGACTGTTGAGTTTCTTCACAATCCTCATCCCTGCAAGTTCTACCTGCCTTGGCCCTCCTGAACCGCCAGCTCAACCTTCCCAACTCAGGGACATTTCTAGCCTCCACCTGAGTGTTCTTCTCTGGTCTGTGGCCTGAAAATTATAAACTAGGGAAACTGCATGGCATGCTGTATTTCTTATTTTTCAGGGATCACTATTGTTTATTGTTTGCTGTGCAATATCTTAAAGTGTGTAAATCCAATCACTATTTCTTCAGCAGAGTTGAAAGTGGAAATCTTCTTACCACTATTGTGATATCTTGTCCTAGATTTGCCTTTCACTCAGTGGTTCTCAACCTGTGGGTCATGACCCCTTTTTATCAATGAAAATACATTGCAGCATTAGGAAGGTTGAGAACCACTCGCAGAAGATCCAGTGTCATGACTTGGGGAAGTAATACATTTAGGAGGTGATCCCAGAAGGAAGGAGAAAGTAAGATACGGTGGAAGGAAATGCTATTATAGAATAATTATGTCAAGTGATTCCTCTTAATTACTAATCAAAATTACAATTTCTCCAACAACTTTTCATTTAACTCACTTATAGTAATGTGAGCATTTTTTTTAAGAATTAAAAAAAGAAGAACTTGTGGGTGTTTTTGTTTACATGAAAAAAATAGCTCAGAGCTACTTTTTTATATTGATATTCCATTTATTAAAATTCAAATGCAAACCCTTAAGACTCTGATTCATCATTAAGCTTTTAAGTTCTCAACTAGATAGCTCAATGTTCTTCTGGTAAATTAAATACATTTTAATTATGAAATTAAAGATAGTTTTATAAATTAATTTAGTGTGTTTTAATATTTAAAAATAATTTATATTATAATTTATTTATTTGATCGTCATCTTAGTGAGTATTAACGTTCTCTTCCAAAATAAAAGCAAAATTATCATATTCCAAAATAATTCTAGAAAATCTAATAAATTAAAATTATGCCTCGATTGAGCTTAAGTTTATTTTTTATAAATAACTATATATATTTTTTGGTAAACCTAGTGAAATTTCAAGTAAAAATTATGAATCTAAAACAATTACTCATTTAGACATGTTATGTTTAAAATATAAAGTAATCTGTTACTGCAATAAGAAAAAAATGTTAATATAACCCTAAAACAAAAAATATATGAGAAGTATTCCTTAACAAAGAATTATCACTATAAAAAATTGATTAGCTTTATATTAATATTGAATTTTAAAACTAAGAGAGAAGATGATTAGGCACTAGGGAATCCAGGATGCTATTTGAAGAGAATTTTTGGGATAGTTTCCAAGCTTAATTTTCTTGGCTTGAATGCTCGACTCACCTAGAATCCGGTTTGTAATAATACATATCAAGCTGTTGATAGTGGTTTCATCTGCTAAAGACAGTGGCATTGATAAAGGAAGAATGAAAGGGATATTTCACATTTTACTTCATTTACTTCTAGTTTGCTTGATTTTTCCTTTTAATAAGCATTATTTTTGTGACAATTAATTTTGTATATTCTTCTTCATCATAGAAAACTTGGAAAATGACAATGTATAATCTGTTATCCTTTCAAAAAATAAATGTTTAATTGACTGAAGGTTGCCTAGCAGCCAGATATTTGGACAAGATATGAAACCCTGGAATTATGAATTTTATCTATGATTTCACCTGCCAGGTGAGGCTGCCTTATTTCATAGTTTTTCTGTAAATGGGGATACCTCTTATCCCATCTTGGCTGTATTAAACTTGTACATTCCTAAACACTTAATTTTTTGAAATCCCAGCCAGGTTTCTTTAACTGTCCACATGAATATTACATATTTTATTCTTTCCTTTAATACTACTGTAATATTAATTTATCCTTTTTCAGAAATTGCTTTTTGTTTGTTTACTATGCCTGGGTACTGGTCTACGCAGTGGGGGATATTGTTGAAGAAGGCAAAAATTCCTACCTTATAGAATTTACATACCAACACAAAGAGTAACTGAATGACAAAGGTGTCAAGTAAGTAAAAGCTTTACTGGGCACAAATAAGTAAATTATGTGATATGTTAAAGGGGATAAGTATTGATGAATAACAAAAAAATAGAATTGCATACGAGATTTTGACTGCTGAGAAGGAGAAGGTATTGTTAGAATGAAAATATTATATAAGATAGTCGGGAAGTATATTCTCAGTAGGTGTTATTTAGGGAAAGGTTTGAAGTGGTGAAAAGAACTCACAAGTAAATATCAGAAGAGCAGTGGTCTAGGTGGGTGCAGAGAGAGCCCGATGACTAATGGCTAAAGCATGCCTATTGTCTGTGATGAACAGCAATGATTTTGAGTGGCCTGAAAAGTATTCAGGGAGATGAATTCAGAAAGGTAATGGGGCCTTCCAGATGACAGTAAGGGCTAGGTTTTCATCATTCCGATATGGAAAACCACTGCTTGATTTTGACTACAAGTATGACATAATTTGGCTTAGGAATCCCTGTGGCTGCTGAGCTGAGAATAGAATGTAGAATGGTTTTCAAGGGAAAAGCAGGCTGATTTTTTTGGAAATTTGTGTCAGTGATTCAGGTAAGAAAGGATGCTTGCAAAGTCCAGATTGGCCGGGAAGCAGGAGAGAATTTGCATGGAGGAAGAAGTATGGTTTTGCCTAGAGAGAATTATGGATATGTTTTTAAGATTAACTCAACAAGATCTGCTGGAAGATCAAATGTGGGAGATGAGAGAAAGGAAAAAGTCAAGATAGTGCAGAGTGAAATTTGAGAAAATAGGAAGATGGTGTTGCCATGAAGTAGGGTGATGAGTACCTGAGTCCAACGTGGTGGTTGCAGAGTCCGAGCTCCCGAGGAAGCCCCGAGAGGAAATCACATGGAAAGCTAGAGTATTCTTCAAGCTCAGGAAAGAGATCTCTGTTGAAGTTACAAATTTGAGGAAACTAATGATACAGATGGGATTTTAGTCCGTGATACTGATGGCTTCTGGAAGAAGTCAAGAGGGTCACAGCCAGGCATGTGGGAAAATCCGCCATGGAGTGGTGAGACAGGGGAGAGCAAACAAGAAAAGACAGCCCTGCACCAGCGGCCCGGGGTGCAGAAGAAAAAGGGCGCAGCTGTCTGGCAAGTCCGGGGAAGAAACTCTGTTCAGAAGAAAGAAATGGGCTGAATAGTGGTACCGGCCCAAGTAAGAGAACGACCAAGTGAGATAAGAACCAACTGACTCAGGCACGTGGAGGACACCGGGAAACTTCACAAGAGCAATTTCAATAATGTGACGTGGGTAAAAACCTGGTTGGAGATAAAAGGAAGGAAGAGACATTGGTGACAATGACTGTAGGTATTTGTAGAAAGGTTTGATGCCCAGGAAAGAAAAAGATGATGTAGTTAATTTCTGAGTTATATGAGTAAAAGATGATTTTCTTAAAATGAAAAACAAAAATTTCAGCATGTGGGCAGTGCCTGTGTCTCAGTGGGTAGGGTGCCAGCCCCATATACCGAGGGTGGCGGGTTCGAAGCCAGGCCCGACCTAAATGCAACAAAAAAATAGCTGGGTGTTGTGGCAGGCACCTGTAGTCCCAGCTACTCGGGAGGATAAGGCAAGAGAATAGCCTAAGCCCAAGAGCTGGAGGTTGCAGTGAGCTGTGACACCACAGCACTCTACTGAGGGTGACAAAGAGACACTGTCTCAAAAAAAAAAAAAATTGCAGCCTGTTTTTATGCTGATGAGACTAGGAACAAAACTGGTGTAAGGAAAACAATATGCACAAGACAAGCAAGTCCAGGGATTGACTTTGTCTAGTAGCATGGCTAGGTCATCTTCAGTAGCAGACAGGAAGACACAGGAGCACAGACAGATGCTAGTCAGTGGGTAGAAGATGTGGGTGAGCTTGTGGTTCATTCATTTTTCTTACCAGTGTTGGATACAAGGCCATCAACTGAGAGTGGCGTTGAGGGAGGGGACATGAGTTTTAGAGAGAGAGAGAGAGAGAAACATTTTTATTTATTCCAGCGGAGTGGGAGGATAGACTGATGTGTGATGAAAGATGCATGGTGTCGCAGTCTGATTCTACAGCATTGAGCATTCACAGATGTTTGTGTTCATAGGGTTAAAAGGAGGTTAGTTGATGTGGTTATGAGGTTTTTATACAGTCACACAGCTGCATGGGAAATAGGTGAGTTTTTGTCTAGTGAGAAATCTGATTTTGCCTATGGAGGAATCAAAGGAAGAAAGAGGAAAAAGAATGGCATGTGGCTATAGTGGTGTGATTCCGATGATGAATCAGAGAGTTTAAGTTGGCGATGTGGGGGAGTAAGCACATTGGCAGGAGGCTTGACCGCAGATGAGAGATAGAACCCACAATCCAAATGTACTGTCAGAGATTCAAGGTGGATGGGAGAGGGATAAAGGAAGGAGGAGGTGAAAGAGAGAAACAAAATGAAATGGTGTCTTGGAAGTGGAGATTATTGAGAGATGGCAATTTGGGGTAGTAATGAAATCTAAACTAAGATTTTAGACTCCCTGCCGATGGCACAATGGTTACAGTGCCAGCCACATACACCGAAGGTGGCAGGTTCGAACCCAGCCTGGTCCAGCTAAACAACAATGGCAACTGCAATAAATATAGTCAGGCATTGTGGCGGGCATCTGTAGTCCCAGCCATTTGGAAGGCTGAGGCAAGATAATAGCTTAAGCCCAAGAGTTTGAGGTTGCTATGAGCTGTGATGCCATAGCACTCTACCCAGGGTGAGGTAGTGAGACTCTGTTTCAAAAACAAAAACAAAAACAAAAACAAAAAGATTATTAAATGTGTTGTCAAAGTTGGTTGATAAAGAAAATGATACTACTACTGGAGGAGAAAAATCTAAGAAATGGCAAAGACAATCAATTTATGTTTTTGTGTTGGCTAGAAGAATAATCTACATTTACATTCAGAATATGTTTACATTCGATTTGGTATTGGAAATAATGAAGATTATCTAGAAGCTAAAATTATTAAGAAATGAAAGGAATAAGTGAAGGTCAGCAGAAACCAACAACGATGAAGGAAAGCTATCACCAGAAGATGGAGGACTCAAAGCTGAGAGGTTGTAGAGAAGAGGAACAGAGTGGCTGGGAGTAGCAAGGGGCCTTGGAAGAAATACCATCATCGTATCAGAGGGCAGCAAAGGAAGCAGTGTCTTTAGGACAAAACAAAAATCAAGGATTTGCATAAGCAAAGAAAACATTTAGAAAGTAGATTAAAGATACAAGGTGCTTGAGAAATACAAGCAACTAGGACTTCCCATCCCACAGGGGAGGGGGGAGGATAGGTGGAGGGAGGGTAATTGGTGGGAGCACACCTACGGTGCATCTTACAAGGGTACAGGTGAAACTTACTAAATGCAGAATATAAATGTCTGAACACAATAACTAAGAAAATGCCATGAAGGCTATGTTATCCAGAGCAATGAAAATATTTCAAATTGTATATAAAACCAACACATTGTAACCCATGATTGCATTAATGTACACAGCTATGATTTAATAATGATAAAAAAAAAAAGATACAAGATGCTCTGCTGATAATGGACCATCAATCCCAAAAGGCACCAAGGGAGGGCTTTAGGAGTTGAGTAGAAGTCAGGAAGAGAGCAGGGCCTGTGAAAAATGAAATTCAGAGCCCGAAGTGGAACTTCAAGGTGTAAGAACAGCAAAAGTAACAGTAGTTTAGGGGTGAGGAGGGCTCAGCCCCTCTTGACCTGTGATGACAGCAGTTGAAGGTAGCACTCTTGGTACAGCTCTTGTTAGGGGAGACCAAGTCTCATGAGGGTGTGGACTTTATCTGTTCAGTGACCTGAGCATGTCTCTGGAAGCTGGTGCTGTGTCAGCTGTGACTCCACCTTCAGTCGCTGTGGGAGTAAAATGCACCTGGGGGCTGGTGGCAGTGAAGACTCGGCACGTCTTCTTGACCTTAGGTGATGGCGTCACTACTAGTATTTTTACCTTCAATTCACTTCCTCTTGTCTGTCCTCTGGATCAGTGGTCTCCACATTAGGGTAGTGTATGTATCTAATTATTCACAAATATTAAAACATCTATTGGTGTTTATGGATTTATGATTTTTTACATTTAACATTTTAACTTTTACTAGTTTTATGCATAACATCATCATTTGTGAGAGTCACAATGATCATTCACATTTTCCTCCTCAGAAGCAACTATTTTTACCTTTTTTAGTTGACCATTTAACTATTTATTAATTTATGATTTACTATTCATCAGAAGAGAGAAACGGGCTCTTAGTAGTCTTTCTATTACTTAATTTTTTTTTAAATTTCAAAATACTGAAGAAGTACAATTGTTTTTGTTTCATGGACAGCTTTAAAAGGGCTAAGTTAAGGCTAGCAGTGTGCCCATTACCCAGATAGTGATCATCATAATTGTTTAGGCAGATTTTTACCCCTCCGCTCTCATCTCTTTCTCCTTTCTTGATTTCTAATGACTTTTACTTCTCTCTGTGCCCATGGGTGCCCATCAACTTATTCCAGATTTATTATGGCGTGTATGTGGAATTCTCAAGATTCTCACTGAGTATAATAGTCTCCAGTTCCGTAAGATTGCTAAAAAATATATTAGTTTATTTCTTTTTATGGCTGAGTTTTAAAACATAAGAAAAAGAAAACAATACTTGCTGGTGTGGATGCAGAAAGAAGTTCACACTTATACACTTTTGGTTGGAAAATAAATTAGTACAACCTCTATGGAAAACAGTTTGAAGATTAGCAAAGAACTAAAAGTAGGCCTCCCATTCAAACCAGAAATCCCACTATTAGGAAAGAAACTATTTTATCAAAGGATACAGGCAATCAAATATTTATTGCAGCACAATTTACAGTTACGACGATGTGGAATCAACCTAAATGCTCATCAACTCATGAGCTGATTAACCTTCTGGTTCTAGTCTCTTGTTTTATCTTCATTTCTCTAAACTCTTGGTGCCTCAGATTCGTTGGTCATTCTGCAACTTTGCAGGATAAATCGGGATTTTTAAAATGACTTTTCATGCTGACAGCTTAGTGTTGATTTCCCTTAGGTCTGCTAAGTCATGTACCCTTGTACATCTTCGTACCTTTGAACTTCCAATGTTTTATTGCTGTGGTCTCTTCTCCAATTTTCTCGGTGGATTAAAGCTTTTCAAACTATGTTTTTACTGTTATTGTGGGGAATTTGGGGAGAGACCCAAATAAGATATTTACTTTAAATATGAGAACTTTACCTGGAATTATTTTATATGCATTGTGATTTTTAATATTCATGGCGTCTACATGTAAAGATATGTCTTATACTTTAAAGCACAGGTGTTTTACTGAAACTTTGCAAAAGAAAAAATTTTAGAGGTCAATACTCACATTGGCTAGAATGTTCTTTCGAATTTAATAAATTGTATTGATTGGAAAAAGTCTCAGAAATTGACCAGAGATTTCAGGTTTGCTACCAAACAAAATGTATTCATGTGAAGCATCAATTCCCCTATCTCTGAGAATGGACACAAATATTTTTATGCAAAGAAGCTATATTATTCCATTTAAATAATTGGAAATTATTAAATAATTATTGGAATTATTACTAATTATTAATTAATTAATTTGTTACATTTAAATAATTAGAAAATTGAGCAATTAATACTATCAAACACTCAGATTCTCTTATACATTAAAGAAAAAGCACAATCCAATGGTATGTATTGGTGTTGAGAAAAGATCCAGGGAAATATTGATTCTTTCCCCATTCTCAGGCCTAGAAACTTTTTAATGTGGTAGTTTCACAGATTCGCAATCTAGCTTTACGGTAATGAAGTGGGGTGTTACCAATATGATCTCTTAGAAATGTTTTCCTGGAAAGAATTCACAAAAATGTTTGGGTCTATGTACAGAAATCAGATCGATTTTACTTTCAAGAACTCTTTGGTTAAAATTAAAGCAGACAGTTGAGACTACTATTTGCTTAAAATGTATATAGGACTTTAAAGTTTGTCTGTCAGTCACATACTGTTGAAAATAGACTTTAGTCTTGACTATCTGAGAAAGTTGCATTTTTCTTTCTCTCAGGAACCATACGGGTTTTATTTGGTACTAAACCTAGATGGTATTGTAAAATGATGATTTTTAATTTTTAAATATTCTTTTAAATTTTATAATAAAATAAAAAAGGAATAAATAAATCTTGATTTTGGTCATTTACTGTGCCTCTTCATCATGTATTACGATGAGATATAATGAAATCTGAAACATCCTCTTTCTGAAACCACCAATCATTATTTAATTACATTTCAACAGGGTACTAGCCTTAAGCCAGCAAGGGCACAAAATGCATGAACAAGACTCCCACCAGACGCATTTTTCTGCACATCTCACGAAGGACCCTCACAGCATGCTTTAACTGCAAGTTAGTTGAGACTTTTGTTCCTTCCACTCTTCCTTCCTCTTTGTCACAAGCCCCCTCAGGTAAGGTGGATCAGGCACATATAGGACTTAGCTGAGAAGTAGCAGAGATGGGGATACCATTGGTTTGTTTTCCAGGGGATGTATCTGGGTAGTTCACAGTCATGTTCATGGACAGTTCAGCTGTTGTCACCTATTCTAGTATACCATTTCCTTTAGCACGCAGCACTGGGTATATACGATTACAAAGGAGAAACACATTTTGAAATTTTGAAAAGTACAGAGTCAGAAGTCAGTTGGTCATCAGAAAATGTGTCTAATCATTGAATGTATAAGACTGATGTTCAAGATTTAGTTCTCACTGAACTAGTTGAAACAGAGACATTTCTTTTCAAAACGGGACTAAGCAATGCAACAAATACAATTACAAACACATTGACTTTTCCTTTGCATGGAAGGAAACACGTTTTATGGGTATTTTCATGTCTTTGGGGCACAAACAAGTGGCAGAATTACAAACTGCAAGACTGTTGGAGTGATGCTGTGTGGAGTGAGGCTTTATGTATGATCCTAGTGGATCTGATGCTTTTTTCCTACTGAAGTATGAGAGCTCAATATGACACTGTGGGTGAAATTGCCACCAACACAGTAAGACCTAAAGAAACCAAGTAGCCCTCTGTGTTTCATCACGGAGTCCAAGTCTGCTGCATGGGAATGACTGTTCCACAGTTACGTAGCTCAATCTCAAACCTCAACCTTTCATCTGAGGTCACTGTTTAAAAAGAAATGTTAAAAATCTTGACTTTAATGAATCCACGTTAAGCTATCAATGAGGAACCTGGGAAGATAACATGTATTAAATTACCTCAAAGGGAAACCTGGAGAGCATATTTATAGATCAAGAACATGGAAATGAATGTAAAAGTGGAGCCTAAAACTCATTTCATGCACAGTGGGGGGAAGTGATTGAAACTCTACTTTGTATGTGATAGACAAGAGTTACTGTATATTGCTATCAATTATCTACAATGTATAGAATTATAAAATATGTCCCAAAGAATTAGAATATGGTAACTCAGAAGTGTGTGCTGCAGGCCAGGCGTGGGCAAACTTCTTCTATAAAGAGCCATGTCATAAATATTTTAGGCTTTGTGAGCCAAAATGTTGCTGTCAAATTAATCAATTCAACCATGGTAGAACTGGAATAGCCACAGATAGTATAAATAAATTATTGTGACTACTTTCAAGTACATTTTACTTATAAAAACAGGCGGTGGGTTGGACTTACCTGGAGGCTGTGGTTTGCTACACAAAACACAGTTGCTCCCTGAGGCATCTCTCTGCCCCTCTTAAGCCACTGCAATCCAAGTTCAAGGTTTAAGAATTCCTAGTCAGTTTAATTAAGTCCCATTTGTTTATTTTTGTTGTTGCAAATGTCATGGAGGTGTTCTTCATCAAGTCTTAAACTAAATAACTTCTGTATAGCTAAGGAGACAAAAACCAAAGCAAATAAACCTTCAGAATGGGAAAAGATATTTGCATACTATGAATCAGATAAAAGCTTGATAACTAGGATCTACAGAGAACTCAAATTAATCTATACAAAAGACCCATCAATCCCATATATCACTAGAAAAGAGACATGAATCTAAAGAAGACAGACAAATAGCTAACAAACTTATGAAAACTGCTCATTGTCCCTAATCATGAGTGAAATGCAAATCAAAACCCACTGAAATATCACCTAACTCCAGTGAGAATAGCCTACATCACAAGGTGTCAAGGCTGCAGATGCTGGCGTGTATGTGGAGAGAAGGGAACACTTTTACACTGCTGGTGAGACTGCAAACTAATACAACCTTTAATAACTAATAAATAAATAAAGGGAACACTTTTAACTGCTGATGGGACTGCAAACTAATACAACCTTGAATTAGACCTTCCGTTTGATCCTGTAATCCTATGAACTGGGCATCTATCCAGAAGGAAAAACATCCTTTTATCTTAAGGACATTTGCAGTAGACTGTTCATCACAGCTCAATTTGCAATCATCAAAATGTGGAAACCACCAACCCAGGAATGGATTAACAAGCTGTGGTATGTGTATACCATGGAATACCATTCAACCACTAAAAAAGATGCAGACATTACATTACTTCTATTAACCTGGATTGGAGTAGAGTGTATTCCTCTTAGTGAAGCATCACAAGAATGGAGAAGCAAGAATCCAAAGTACTCAATTCTAATATGAAGGCAGTAGATGATCTAATACAAAGGGTGGGATGGGGGTATGGGCCAGTGGGGAGAGGGGGGTAGGGAGGAGTATGGGGGTCACAGCACACCTCTTGGGGGAGGGACATGATTATAGGAGGGACTTTACTTAACAAACACAATCAGTGTAACCTAATTCTTTGTACCCTCGATGAATCCCAAATGATAAAAGAAAAAAAGAAAGAATTCCTCGTTATCCAGAACTTTCAAAGCTCAAGCACAACTTTTAGAGAGGGCTGGTTTAATTACAATTCATACTTACCTGGAAATCTAATTTTCTGAATTTGTGTTTCAAGAAGGGGATTAATTAGAATTTTCATCCAAACATTTTTCATTCTAGTTGGACACTGGACTTTATATTTTCCCTGTGTCATCACCAAAGCTCATCTATGTCTGATGGTTTTTCTCCCATAATTAAAAAAAATGCAGAGTTAATACTTTGCATGAAATATCTTATTTTATAACAGTGAAATTGCTTTCTCTGTTGTCTTGTGATTTTTTTTGAGGTGAAATTTAAGTTTTTGTGTGAGTAGTACTATTATACCTATCTTAAGTGTCTTGCTTGTACTGTATCACATCATACCTTTTTTAATTCTTAATAAACTGTTCACTTGTTGAAAAAAAGAAAGACTTAATTTTTACATTTTGGTAACCTGAAGTAAAAAGATGACAACCTCTGTCAGAGTTAGAACCTAGAGCCCACATGACTCTGATAGCACACACCCATCTGCCAAGTTGATGATTTCAAAATTTATGGATTCTTTGCCCTCCCAAAGGGTACAGAATGATGACATGATCCCTATATTCAATGGGGCAGGAAATGGCAGGTATTTCCCAGCTTTCATATGCCAACAATATTGAGCTAACAGGTTCTTTAAGTATAAATTTACAAGATTTGGTTTGCATTTCAAAAACTTATTCTTAATATAAGGTAGAGATTGAATTGTATTGATATAGAGTAAGAAAAAAAGTATAGAAAATAATTGGCAGGTTGCCATAATCCTACCAGTACACAGAAATCAGTAAGACCTGGTTATTGGAAGGTAAGGAGATACATGAAGAAAAATAATCACCATTAGAGATGTAAGTAAACAGATAAATTCAGGTATAATTCTTAAAGTAGAAAATATTGATGAATGAAGAGCTTTTAGGGGGAAGATAATAAATTCAAGTTGAGGCATGTTTGAATACACTGTGAAGAAAAAGCAAAGAATCTATACATATCTAGTAAGATTTACATATCTGGAATGCAAAAAAAGAATATTGAATTGGAGCTAATAATGTGTAAATCACCTTCATAAACTTTATCTAAAACCATAAGCTTATATTGCGCTAAGGAGAAAGGTAGGGAGGGAAAGAGGGAAGTAGAGAAGAGAGAGATGAGAACAGGAAAAAGAACTTAAGAGGGAAAACCAAAATCATAAACCTGTAAGGGCATGGCGAAGTGGAGGAAGAAATGCTAAAGAAGACTAAGAAGACATATTCAGATATACGAAAAACAAGAGAATGAGTTCCCCAAAAGTCAAGAAAGAGGAGTGTCTTCTCAAAGAGATGCTGAACGATGCTGAATGTTAAAACACAATAAAATTGAAATACTATGCCCATATATAAAAATAACTTGAAGTAAAGAGTGTTTTAGAAAGCTTAAATATGATAAAGAGTAAAAATGTATTCATTGACTTTCAGCCTGGATGACTGGGTGACCTCAGTGGAGAGAATTTCAATGTAGTGATGGAAGTGACTTCCTGGAACAAGTGGGAAGTGAGGAATATAGACATCAAAGGGCAGCAAGCCATTCAAGGAATTTGGGTCCCACAAAGAACAAAGGAAGTAGAATAATAATTCCCATCATTTTATGGATGGAGAAACTGCTATTTATAGAGGTTAACTTGTCCAAGAGAAAATCATGAATGACAGAGCAGGGATTTGAGGATCTACTATACTCTAAAATCTATGCTAAATTTTCTATTTTTTTTTTTGTAACTAAGTCACTTGTACATAGATCATGAAAGCATTTATGCCATTATAGGATTCAATGTGTTAATTATACAAATTGGCGTGCTCACATCCGACTAATAGCCTTCACCTCATTTACCCAATTATAGTGTTGAGACATTTATGTTCTACACATGATAGATCCAACTTGTACTTGCAATATGCTCCATAGGAGTGGTCCCCCTATTAACCATCCATCTATCTACCCACCACCCTCCCTTCTCTGCCCCTTCCCTTCCCTCCTTCATCCTGGGCTATAGTTATGATTCATCTTTCATATGAAAGTGTGAGTGATTATAAATTGGTTTCCTGGTAGTACTAAATACATTGGATATTTGTTTCTCCATTCCTGAGATACTTTACTAAGAAGAACATTTTCCAGCTCCACCCATGCAAACATAAAAGAGGTAGAGTCTCCATTTTTTTTATTGCTGCATAGTATTCCATGGCATACATATACCATAATTTATTAATCCATTCATGGATCGATGGGCACTTATTGAAGCAACATAAAAAATACATTATGGGATCTGATCAAATTAAAAAGCTTCTGCATTGCCAAGAACACACTAAGTAAAGCAAATAGACAGCCCTCAGAATGGGAGAGGAATTTTTCAAGTTATATTTCCAACAAATGTCTATGCTAAATTTTCTTAAGCCTATCAACCCACATCCTCATCCATCCTTTTGGCTTAGAAATGTAGACTGAAAACAGGGGCATTTTATCATATTTAAATTATGTGTCAACTAAACAATTAAATTAACAATAACATATGGAAATAAACATGCAAAAATATAGCATCACTAGTGTCAAATAAAAGCTAACAGAAACATTAAATAGAATTTATATTTTTACGTATCACTGTTCACAGATTGAAAAAAGATGTAGACTGGTGTAAACGTGGTGGAAGACAATATAGATGTTTCTAAGAAACTAAAAATAGTACTACTACATGACCCTGTTATCCATTTTTCTGGGTATACGCACACATGAAATGAAATTACCACCTTATAAAAACCTCTTGCATTCATTGGGGTATTACCCATAATAGTCAAGATATGGAAACAACTTAAGTGTCTGTCAATGGTTGAATGGATAAATTGTGGTATGTGTATACACATACATACAAACACTCACAGCAGACTATTATTCAATCTTAGAAAAGAAGATCTTGCCACAACATGATTTATGTTCAGTGATGTGAGTCACGCACAGGAAGAAAAATATTGCATAGCTTCTTGATATGTGGAATCTAAAAAAAAAATAAAATAAAATATACAGAGATAGAGAATAAAAACGTAGTTACTTGGGTGGGACACAGGGGAGAAGAAAATGAGGAGATGTCAATGAGTGGATGCAAAGTAGCAGATATGGAAGAGGAACAAGTCTAGAGAACTAATGTACAACGTGAGGACGGTCGGTGATTTGTTCTGCATTTAGGATTCCTGCTAAATGAATTTTTTTTTTTAGATGCTCTTGCAACACACACACATACACAAGTAACTATTCAAGATGATAGATTCTTGTTGCTGTTGTTTGTTTGTTTTATAAAAATGAAGTCTCACTATTTCCCAGGTTGGTTTCAAACTCCTGGCTTCAGTCAATCCTCCCACATGGGCCTCTTAAAGTGCTAGGTGTGAGCCACTGCTCAGCCCCATGTAACATACTTTAGATATACACTATAACATTGAAAGAAAATAAAAGAAAGAATTATGAAGGATGTCTTAGAAGCATGTAACTCCTAATGTCCTTCTGGAAATGCAGTTGATGTTATCTCATGAGACTGTAAGCTCCTTTAGGGCAGTTTTCTTTTTTTAATCATCTTTGTTTTTCCACTTCCTTTCACGGTTTCTGAAACACAATATGCTGTTTTGAAATGTTTATTGTATTTTATTGAATTGCACTGAATCAAATAAATTAAATAAGAATGTGAATTCTAGCTATAAGATATGATTAATTGTAAAGTTATTTAAGTATATACTGAGCATCATTCTGATAGTATGTGATTTACTTCTGAATTACTTTATTTCCGAGAAGCATATTTCTCTGACTAAAAAATTTATGTGTAATGTGTGTCTGTGAGTTTATGAGTGTGTATTATATGTGTTTTTGATTAATAGGCCCAGCAAATTGAAAGCCAGTCATTTTTCCCTACTCTTCTGCAAGTAGTGTTTGATTATTAATAGCTCTTTGAGGAAATTTTTACTTGTTATTTCTCCATTTAAAATGGCTGGTTATAAAACAAGAACTCAAAAGGTATTCTATAGCTTTAATTAGAATGCCTGCTAAGCTGCTACAATGACAGGTCATAAAAATCTGGTGGCTCAAGCAGAATAAAAATTTATTTCTTTCTCATATAAGTGTAGGCAGGCCGTAGGGGACAAGTGATGGTGCTCCATGAAGTCATCCAGAGACTCAGGGGCTTCCTACTCTGCTGCTCAGTTATTCCCTAAGGAAATGATTCTCAATCTTTATATGCATCAGAATCTTCTAGAAAGTATGTCAAACAGATTGCTGAGCCAAGCCCTGGAGTTACTAAGTCAGCTGACATAATGTGGGTCCTGAAAATCTGCATTCCTAACAACTTCCTGTGCTTTAGTGGGAAGATGCTAATGCTGCTGGTGCAGGGATGTTGGCTTTCTCTGCCTGCATAGTCAGCTCATGGAAAGGGGAAAAAAGAAGGAGAAATTTATCTGCCCAGTTATTTTAATGAAAAAGCCCAGGAAAACAAATATGTTTTTGCTTATATTCCTTCTTCAAGAACTTTGTCACATAACATTAAAAAATGATGATTGTAGAAAAAGTATCCAATGTACTCAGCCCTAATATGAAGCTAATTTATAGCTTTCATATGAAGGCTAAAACCCAATTATAGCACAGTAATACTGGGAAAGGGGAATGGGTGGGGCGGGGTGGGGAGGAGTATGGGTGGAGGGAGGGCAATTGGTGGG
>CAUYON010087118.1:0-25336 GCA_963573935.1 Arctocebus calabarensis
CTCCCGAGTAGCTGGGACTACAGGCGCCCGCCACAGTGCCCGGCTATTTTTTTGTTTTGCAGTTCGGCCGAGGCCGGGCTTGAACCCGCCACCTTCGGTATATGGGGCCGGCGCCCTACTCGCTGAGCCACAGGAGCCGCCCAGAATTCATTTAATTATTGAGACAACTTTTGAATTACTCCTTGAAATTCTAATCCCATCTTTACCTCCATTCTGTTGATCTTATTCGCCATCCAAATTCTGAACTCAATTTCTGACATCTCAGCCATTTGTCTATGAATGGGATCATCTGGTGTGTCTGTTTTGTCATTTCTTGGGGGATTTGATCAACTCTAATTATTCATGTTGCCAGAGATTTTCCGCTGATTCTGCCCCATGATTATTTTTCATCATTTGGCTAGATGGGCTGTTAAGGTAAAATTGGATTGGAGACTCCTGGAGTTATGATTAACCAGCCCTTTGCCAATGATCTGAGACTGGTGACTGTAGCTTTTTCTCCTACAGCTTTGCAAAGGGCCCATACAGTATTACAGTCTGAGATTCTGGGGACCTGCTTGGTGTGGTGGGCTTAGGTGGCTCTGTCTTTTATTCAGCTAGTCTTTGTCTGATCCTAGTAGATCAATGACTCTGGGTTGAAGTCTCAGCTGTGGAGAAATACAAGCAACTAAGACACACCGTCACCCACAGGCAATAACTGGAAGAGGAAAATCAACCCTTTCCATTATCACACAACCAGGGTAAGAGAGTCCTTGTGTGATTGGCCCAGGTTAGGAATTCAAAACCAATTGCCCCAGTCAGTAATAATTCTCAAGTGGGAGAGTTCAAAAGGTCTCCAGCAACTAGATATTAGAGGTCTACTGGCTGCTCAAATATAGCTCACTCTAGTGCTCTGTGAAGTCAGATAGGCCTACCAAGTAGCAGAGTTGGACCAGGGGGCTGGTGTCTCTTTTCCCCACCATGCACCTCTTTCATGCCCAGTCACTGGTAATCCCATGGGACTGTAGTCCTGCTCCCTCCAATAAGCAGATGTGCCAGGGTTTTGTACCTACCAGAGTCAAAGGAAAGTCAATGCCTCCTCAGCCCTGCCACCACCCTCTGCTACCAGCTAGCTGGGGAAACTGAGGCCTGCCTTGGGTACTCAATGACAACTGGGAAGTGTTCAACCTGAGCTCAGTCTGAATCTGGGGATAACAAGTCAGCAAATGATTTTATCTCTCAGCCACTGTGCCTTTGTCCCAGCTACTCTGCGGCACTGGTATCCCTATCAGGTGAGGTCTGGCTTCCTCTGGAAGTCCTCTGAGTTGAGGAGGTTTCTCTCTAAGACTGGACCCTGGAAGATTGCTCTACTGTTGCTGAATATTCGTGGGAGTTGTCCCTGCACATCTCCCAGGTGGCTCTCATGGCCAGGAAGGCAGCTGTAGCAGTGGCTCCGGGAGTGAGGGGCACGCGGCCCTAGCAGCAGGGTGGGGCACATGGTGCATGGTTCTCACAGGGCAAGGCTCCCAGCGGCTCTGGGAGGGTGGGGTACATGGCAGCTCTGGAAGGGTGGATACTCAGTGCATGACTCTGGCAGGGCAAAGTAGGGTGTGGTGGCTCCAGCAGGGTGGGGCTCACAAGCCTCCTCCCATAGTGGTTTGCACTTTAACAGAGCCAAATCCAACAGCCTCCTCTTCTTTGTCTGCACTGCCGATGGGCTCACTGTTACAGTGCAGCTTTTCTACAATGGCCCTTGTGATGCCTAGACTTGGCAATGAACTGTAGACATTCTGATCTCTGCAGGGGGTAGGCTTCCGGACCATCAAGTGAGAGGGGAAGGGTGGACTGGAAGTTCAAAATGGCAGGGAAAACGTTAGTTCAACTTTCACACCTGCCAAGAGAGTGTTCAGAGTCACAGCAAGTCCCTCTGGAGAAGTATTCCCCCCTTCCTGCAACTCTATCCCGTGGGGCAAGAGAAGAGGTCCTTAGTTCACCGCTCGACTGTAGAAAACCTACAGCAAGCCAAAAATACATAAACAACTCTTCTGAGGGAAGAGATGGACACTTTTCCTTTGTGATGAGTTTTGTACCTGAAATTTTCTTTCTTGGAGTCTCAGTTTACTTCAGTAGAGGTGACCTGCAGTTATCACTCTTCTCGCTCAGCTTGGCTCAGTCTTTAGCTTTATTGGGTACTTTCTGGTCATTATCCTTCACTCTGGATGGGAGCTTCTGTCAAAAGGTGGCTCCAGTCAGCCATTCTGTCCCTCCTCTTATAAACAAATTCTTAAGGGCAGTTTTAGTGAATTAGTCTAGGAAATGTAAAGAAAATTTACATTTCCTTTTGGTCTGTTGAGCTTCTCACTGGGTCATAAAACTCTGGTGGTCAGGCTGATTTCTAGCAAGAGAAAGAGAAAAACAAGCAGGGAGAGAGATTGATTTAGTCCTTACTGAAAAACTATGAGTTAACAATTTATTATTTTACTGTAAAGATCAACTACCCTTACAGCAAGGGTTTTGGAGAAGGACAAAAAAGAGGAAAGCAGAATGAAAACATATATTTTAACAGGGCAAAGAAATATTCTATATATTTTTGAAATATATATTAAATAAAAATGTTCATAATGGGTAAATGAAATATAATATTTTTAAAAGTAGGAAATTGAAAATAAAGAAATTGCCTTATGTTTTATATAATAGACATCTTGGCACAGCTATGATGTGTAAGACAATCTAAATGTCTTGAAACAGTAGTTTTTATTGTTAAATGATGTATAGTAGAGGTATGATAATCCCATAGATCCCTTTAGATATTAAGGATAATGATTGTACACATTTCATCTTTATGAAACATGGCTGGTGGAAGATTGTATTTGGTAGAAATTTAGAATACAATGGATGTTGTACACTGATTCAAAGGAGAAAGGCTGTAGGGACCATGGGGGCAAGTTCCCCTTTGCTCTCTGCAGATTTGCTGAAAAAATCAACTCCCAAAAGGCAGACTAATTGGAGATGAAGTATACAAAATTATTTAATGATCTTTACTCTTCAGAATAAAGATCCCCAGACATAGGGTAATTATCCATTTTGTACTTAGGTTTAAACAAATATGGATGGCCACATAAAATAGGGTTGGACAAAAAGAGAATGGAGTGATGTTTATAGATTGAGGGGGTGCTGATGATCAGAAGTCCTGGTTCCCCAAGCCCTGTTTGCTTGCTTCAATTACTGTGTGGAACTAGAAGTTCAGCCAAGAAATGGTTGAATGGAAAGCAAAAGTAGATAGAAATCAAAAGCAAAACTGGAGCAGTACAGGCACTGCGATGAGAAAGCAAAAGTAATTTTGCACGGGCTTTAGTATAACAAAGAGAAATTTTATATAAGAACAAAGAGAAAGCTGAGAGAACTTCCAAACAGAGTTGGAAGTGAGTCCCTGTCACAAGTTAGAGCTAGATGGAGGTGCAAAGGCAGTGAAGAGGCATAAATACCCTTTCTCTGTTTGACGTTGTAACTCATTCATTGGTCTCTCTGCACCTCCAGCACCTTTGTCCTTTTCTGTTGGTCACTGAATCTTCCATTCCCCTTGCAAACTCTTTCTCTTCCCTTTTGCTGGGGAATCCCAGCAAGGTCTGTCTGTTGAGATTCTTCTTGGCCTTTGTGCTCATGTTTTCCCTCCTTCTCAATACGGGACAGGTCCCTCTTTGGAGTGGGGACCTTAGGCCCTAGAGTCAAACAAGGTAGGTCAAATAATTTATTACCCATTTATACACAGAGAGGCAGAGGAAAGTTAGAGTAATATTTTTAGGTTCATGACTGGCTTTCGGAAGAAGGTGCTCTGCTTTCTATGACCAAGTCTTGAGAAGAGGGGTTTTAGTTTCTGTGGGAAGGCTCAGAGGAGAATAGGACTGAGAGACAGAAGGCAGGAGAAGGTCCGAGAACTACTTTTTCCTCTGAGGTATTATTTTCTGAGTCCCAGTAAGGCTTAACATTTTAGAACTCAATTAGGTGGAAAGTTCTGTGAGCCTGTTTCCTCATCTTATATAAGGGCCCAGTCATGGCTGAAAGTTTAGCCATGACTAAGATAACATTGTCAGTCCATTGGAAAGATTTTTAAATGCCGACATTTATTAGATCAGTGTTCTTTCCTCCACACCTCATTTATCCATTTATTTTTATTTTTCTTGTGTGTGTCAGAGTCTTATTCATTTATTTTTAAGTTAGATAATTATATATAATACTGGTAGACGTTTGAGTATTAATAATATGATTAAACTACTCTCCACAATAAAAGCATAGGCTGGATTCCAAAATCCATTCCAAACTCCCACACCTTGCCTTAGTCTATAAGGCTTGGACGATTTGGCCCCTTCCTGATCGCTTCTCTAGCGAGTGTCCTGCTGGTCACCTCCCAGCTCGCTATGCTGCAGCCCTCTGTTTACCCTTCAGCTACACAAGCTGTGTCTTTACATATGCTCAACTTTTACGTGGAATAATCCTTAATGCCTTCCAGTCCACTATTCCAATTGTTCCAGTCTTCTTTCAGGTTTTGGTATATTATCTTTTTTAGGGAGTCCTTTCAACTCTGCCACAACATGTTCTCAGGAACTTCTGTTTTAAGAGACTATGTTTTTCTAGCGCAGCATTAGGTATATGGCAAAAGTGAGTAGAAAATACAGAGTTCTCATTTACCCTTCCACACACACATGCACCACCTCCCTCACTTTCAACATCCTGCACCAGAGTGGTTCATTTGGTACAATTGTAAGGATGAAGGCCGCCTCCTCCTTGACTCAGCAAACTGCAGAGAGCAAGAGTCCCCATCCCCAAAATGGTTTGCTGTAAAATCCCTGATACGGGGCAGATTGATTAACAGGAGGAAAAGGATACAATTTCACTTTAACGTATATAGCAGGAGCTTTCAAAATGAAGACTCAGAGATAAAAAGGAAAATGTCCTTTTCATGCTTAGTTTTCACAACATATGGAAAGCTGTATAGAAATATGATTGGACCAAAAGGTCTCATCTAAATGCTAATACACCAAGTAGGGAAGTATGTGAGGACCTGTCTGTTGAATCTTCCTCACTTAGCGTGCATTCATTTCCATGTGGGGATGGGGCATGGAAAAGGGCTCTGTGCCCTACGTCAAATAAGGAAGGTCAGATAATTTCTTTGTGACCTGTTTTATTGCTCTGTGTTATTTTTATCCATGTTTCATCTCTGTTTTATAAATTTGAACTCTTTAAGTTCAAAAAACCACATCTCAAATAATTTTGTCAATCTAAGTCCAATAATATACACATAGTAACTCTGTGGGGGCTCTATGACCTACGTCAAATAAGGAAGGTCAGATAATTTCTTTGTGGCCTGTTTTATTGCTGGCTTTTGAGATCAGGGATTCTGGTTTTTACGACCTATCTTGGAGAAGAGAGATTTTAGTTTCTTTGGCTAGCCTAACAACAACAAAAAAAAAAAACAAAAAAAACTCAGGGGCAGGAGGACAAGGGAGGGTCAGAGAATTCTTGATACCAAGACTTTCATTTTGGGGTACTGCGTTCTGAGATCCATAACAATCATGGTATTTTTGTTTCAGCAGCCTGAACAAACTGAGACATAGTTCCTACAAAATTCTTTTATATTTCTATACCAAAATTTCCTATTTCGCATGGTTATTACATTCTAACAAATGGAACTGTGTATTTTATACCTGCCAGTTTATTCTATAAATAATTAAGTTCTGGACAGGCAGCAGGAGGAAATGTGATAACCCACATCTCCTGAATGTCTTTGATGATAAAAACCAATCTCTTAGTCTCTGCTTTTTCTGGCATTGCGACTGAGAAACAGTGGAATGTTAGTGCTTCCCTTGTGGCCTAGGAGTCTTTTTTTATTCATACTCAATGCACCTGCTTTAAGCTTTCTTCCCCCATAATTAAAAATAAATGAAACTAGGAAAAGAGTCAATGTGTAGGAAGAGAAAAAACCTTTTGGTTGCTGTTTTCTGTGCAGCTCTGGGGCCTAAGAACCACACAGCGTATTTTGCTTGTGGTTTTGATTTACTTTGGCCATCAGATAGTTTCCTTATACCACAGTGTTTGATATATTTCTTTCCTTTTTTGTGTAACTGTTCTCATGTCGTTTTCACTTGCATTTCCCAAGTAAGAGGAGAGTGGTATGCATATTCCCAGAGTCCAAGATCAGCTCCAAAGAAATTGTAACTGTAAACCCAACATAATTCAATCTGAAAGTAGAAAGATAAAGTATATTGTCACAGGAATATAGAACATGAGATTGGCCTGATAGTGCTCAAAAGACACTTGCTTAATACTTTAAAATGAAGATGCTAACTTTATGTTTTTAAGGGTATACTAGCTGAAAAGAAAAGGGTAAAATGATCGATGTTTTTATTGGTGTGTGTCATGCACACAACTGTGGCTGTTTTGATTGATGAGTGATAACAGCTCATCTGACATAGATGAATAAGCAAACAATAGGATATATTATCTAATGTGTTTTGATGGAGGCGTAAACACAAGATGCTACAATTGTTAAATCAAGGTATGGAGCCCAACTTGATTTATTTAAATTGGTTCAAGGAATAGTTGTGACAGGAAAGCAAGCCTGAATACAGTGTAGCAAGTTAAGAGTGCAAATTTGTAGCCAGTGCCATAGTGAGAACAGGTAGGGAAGATTGAAAATTATTTTCAAGGAGTGTGAATGAAAGGAGATGAATGTATGTTACTGAAAAAAAACCTGTATAACACATTTTTTTAGAGTTAATATGTGTATATTATTGGACTTAGATTGACAAAATGATTTGAGATGTGGTTTTTGAACTTAAAGAGTTCAAATGTATAAAACAGAGCTAATGTGGATAAAAATAATCATAACACAGACTAAAAGTAACCACGTGGCACATAGCATAAACAAATAAGGATTATAGATATTTAGAGATGAAGATATTATTTTCCTTACAGCAGTTGGAAAACTATTAGTGAAATAAATGCCTTTTCTCATGAGCAGTTAGTTGAATATTCTGGAACTGAGGAAAGCTTTTCTAAATGGTATAGGTATTTGGGGGTAAGAAAAAGAAAGTTTTAACCTTCCTTCTTGCCAGCTCTCAAGAGACAGTTGGGGAATACTGGATATCCACAATGATGTGCCAGTAACTCACCCGCAGCTTCTGCTAATTTCATCTATTCTTCCCAAACTGGTAGATGAGTTCGGAATATTTGACTTCTCAGATGTTTTAGTGGCTCGTACATATTCCGAGCTCTGCATCAGATATCATCTTCTAGGACTGGTGGTTCATAGATAGTGGTTTCAAGTAAAATAATAAAGTACTTGATTTTAACAAGGTGAGACTCGGAAACCACAATTTAGAGGATACTATTGATAGTAGGATCACAGAGATTTAGTTATATTGGTAACATTGGTAAATTGTACCAGCAGTGATTATGATAGTTATTAAACTGTTCTCATACAGTGGCTAATACTGAGTGGATTCTCAATATAATATTACCATCATATTGAATAATATTAAATCCAATGCAGAGTATTTAAATTGAAACTTAAAAACAATGGCATTTCCAACATGAATTGGATATACAATCATGCATATAACTTTATTTATTTGTTCAGTTGTTTATTTGTTCATTTGAGACAGTCTCCTCTGTTTCCCCAGGCTCAAGTGCTACGGCATCATAGCTCACAGCAACCTCAAACTCCTGGGCTCAAGTAATCCTCTTGCCTCAGCCTCACTGTAGCTGGGAATACAGTGACCCTGCCACCACTCCCAGATATTTTTTCTATTTTTAGTAGAGACAGGGTCTTACTCTTGCCCAGCCTGGTCTGGAATTCCTGAGCTCACGCTGTCCATCCTCCTCAGCCTTCTAGAATGCTAGGATTATAAGCGTGAACCATTGCACCTGCCCCATACATATGATTTTAAAATTTAAACTATTTCTGCTTTTGAAGCCTCATTTTTATAACTGTAATTAGCACATAAGGTCATTGGCACCTCTTTTAGTAGAATCATGGATACCAAAACTAATTAAAGTGTAATTGAACTTAATTGTTGTGGAAAGTTGATAAAATCTTACTTAATATTTGGAAGTAACCTTTTTGATATATTTCCATCAAAATATAATATGTTTACTGCCATATGGATTGGTTTTATTTCTAATTTTTTTATTTTGATAAAAGCATGGACTGTTAGTTTTCTTTTTTTTTTAATGTGCAAAGACCAAAAAAGTATTTAGGGTAACTTTATTACAACAAGAGTTTTTATTCATTTCATCATCTGTTAAATCCAAAAAAAATTTTTTTAAGTGTAAATTCTTATTTTGTATGTATAGGTACATTTACCAGTATTAAGAAAAAGATTAAACAGGTTGAATATCTTCATTAGTAATGTATTAGAAATTTTACAAGGGCTGTTCACGAAGTATCTAGCCATGTCATATGAAAAATAGTATTAATAATCAGTGAATACTTTCCGGACATCTCTGGCATGATTGATATGCATGGTTCTGAATAATTTATATGTACTATATTTCATTTTCAGATGTATAGTTTACTAGATAGTATCTTTCATTTGGTAATTTAAATTTATATCTCAATTTTCAGACTCATTATATTCCACAGGATTATTGTATAAGTAAGCTACCTCTGAGTTTCAGTGGAAACCAAGTATGTGAAGGTCTTATTTCAAGACTGCACTTCAACATTTCTTGTATACCATACTTATTCAGATGCTGAAGAATTATTTTTTGCGGTAAATAGCCACAGCCTTGCAGGAGGACAAAATGTGTCAACCGTCACAATATGATAGATAATGGCTGTACTATAATTTCGATTTGCACAATATTCCATGAAAGCCCAATGATGATGTATTTAAAAAATTAGAGATCATAGAAGATTTCTAAGAATCTGCTGGGCTGAATCAAAAAAGTTGAGTCCCTAGGTAAGGTAGGTTTAGTATGGAAATATATGGCCGTGGGATTTCAGAAAGGGAGACGCCAGAGGTGAAGTAGGAATTAGTGTAGTAAAACATGGTAAAAATAAGTTTTGAGAAATAGCCAGTAACATTGTGTACTCGGACTAATTGTTTTTACTTTTTCCTAAGAAGAGTGGTAAGAAATTGATGATTTTTTTTAAGCTGATGAATGATTAAAGGATTTTATTTACCTATTTATCTATTTTTGCTTTTAGACAGAAACTCTAATGTAAACAACTCGAGGGGCAGCGTGCTGAGGGCTGGCAGGAGACAGTGGAAGGGGCTCGCCTGCCATGCCCTCCCTTCAGTATCCTCCCCTTCCGTGGAATCCGCGCCCACCTCTTCATATCCTTCCTCACGGACCTCGGAGACCTCCTCCGACATTCCTTCTCCCAGTGCACCAGGGCCTACTTGGCGTGCTGGAGCTTGAACTTGTGCTTGCAGCCTCAGCGACGGTGTTGCTCGGCATGCACACGGCCGGCTGCACCTCGGGCAGGTCACCCCCACCTCCTGGGGACCACGGTGGGGGGCTGGTAGTTAACGCCCACCTTAAATCCAGTTGGACACCATCCACAAACTGGATGGTGCGCTTGGTCTTGATGGTGGCAATGGCCGCATTGACATCTTTTGGGACCACGTCCACTTTGTACAACATGCAGCAGGTCGTGTACTTGCCATGATGAGGGTCACACTTGATGATCTGAGTGGCCGATTCCAAGCTGGCATTGGTGGTCTGTGCCACCGACAGCTGCCTGCTATAGGCCTTCTCGGCTGAGATGACCCGTGTGTAGGTGGCCGGGGGAAGTGGATGTGCGGGTGCAGCACCAGCTTGGCCTGGAATTCTGTCTAGTCCACACTCAGGTCCCCAGGGAATCGCAGGGAGACCGTGTTGAACTAACGACACGATCTGCCCCATCGGACGATTGAGGTTGGTGTACTTGGGACGCTAAATATCCAGGTTGCGCTGACAAATGTCATCAATGGCTGCGTTGTCCACCATGAAGGCACAGTCAGAATGCTCGGGGTAGTGTGAGAGGTCAGGATGGAGTTGGAGGGCTCCACCATGGCAGTGAAAACCTGGGGGACTGGGTAGATGGCAAATTCCAGCTTGGACTTCCTGCCGTAGTCAACCAACAGCTGCTCCATGAGCAGAGACGCGAACCCGTGCCTCCCCGCAAAGCTGTGGAACTTTTATTCTGAGAGATAATTCTGGCACACCCTCTATGCTTAGTAAATGTGGTTTTGAAGCCTTGCCTCTAAAGCAATGTCTCTGGACCTCTTGTCTCATGAACTTTCTGCAGTAATATCTGTTGCCTGAGAATCTATTTTTGGTGTTGACCTTAACTTCTCCCCTGAGCTCTGCTTTCCATGTTCTTTCCTTATGTATCTTCTTTGGGTAGTCTAGAAAATAAAAAGTCTGATTCAGTACATTCCTCAACATTTTTTTCCTCCACTCATTAGTCCCCTAGAAGATCTCCCTGTGGATTAAAATTACATAGCAGAGCAATGAATTTGCACTTTCAGAACCATCCCCACTGATGCAAATCCTCTGAAGATCTGGCAGCCAAATTTAATGAAGGGAAATAAACTTATCCTTCAAGGAAATAGAGACCTCACAACCAACAATCAGACACCAGAAAAGAAATGATTATCTCACATTCATATTGACCTTATCCTAAAAACTTGAATAGGGAGAACATTATGCTTCTACTGTGTGGAAAGTTCCAGAAGTTCTCGATATTCTTCAGACTTTACACAAATTCATGAAGTTATAGATCCATAGCTTTTATTCTGGGTCTGTGATTTCATTCTCATCTTTAAACTTGAGAAAGATAAAAATAACGGACTTGAATTAACAATGGACTAACATGCTTACAATGATTTTGAAGGCTTTGGCTATACACTGTAAAGAACATTATCATCCTCCTCTGGAAGAAACATTTCAAACTTTTATGACAGGACATTGTGGATAACCTAGGATTTAAATAACACAATACCATATTTCAGTATTTTGAGAACCCTTCTAGATAAATTAGTCTAAACTGGGGGTTGGGCGGGGAGGGACAAAACAGAGAGGCAGAGATAGAGAAGAACATATAAACATAATGCATCAAATTCAAGGAAATTGTAGCTATCCAGCCACATTTGCTGCCCAAAAGAAGAAAGAAGAGAAATAAAGCAGATCGTAGGCATGAAAATGCCTATTGTTTGTTGTCAAGTTATCGTCAGGAAGTGAAGTATACCAGCACTATGTGTATTCTTGACAGTGTGGCCATGTTTTTGGTGGATGCTTGAGGCAGAGGAAAACATAAGCATCTATTTATCTTTAGTACTACACACAGCCTAGGTAGAGAGATAATTCATGTCATCTGTAGAACTATCTATGAAAATCCATTAACGTAATCCATTAAAGATTTTTCATATAGAGGATATGTACAGATCACACTTCTCCAGATCTGATCACCAGCGTACCCCCACAGCAGCAGTTTGAATGATCACCATTTGCTTCTAGGAGCCCTATTGCATTTAGAAGTCCCGACATGAAGGGACTTGACTTTTGGGAAGCTTAGGTCACATCTTTTTTAGATTACAACATTTATATGAGGTTTTACTCATGTAAGTCATCAACAACCTGCAGAGTTTGGAAATGTGAGGGATATTTCACCAGATTACTGCTCTAAAATCCTGAAAGATTTCCTCTCTGCTAGAGTTTTTCAAGGAGGGTAGAGTTTTGTGCAAACTTGAGCAGCAGCCTAGGACCTGCAGACACTTAGAGGTCTCCTGATCTCTAATTGAACCCTTTTCAAAGTAACAGATTGTGTATCAGTCACAAGGAAATCTCTGTGAGGTCATGTTCTTGGAATGAAGAAGGAGGAGGAGAGGTGAGAAGAAAAGAAAAAGGAAATAGATTATTATATTTTGTCTTGTGAACATTTTTTACCTTAAGGTTTCCCTGGCTTCAGCTAGTTATCCTGAAAAGGACCAGAGTTACCATGCACACTAGTGTTTTTGAGGTGTGGGGACACTACCTTGTAAAAGTCTAGCATCCATGATATCTAGTATCTTGATACCCTAACCTAGTAGACTTTCTATCTATCTCCAGGAAGTTCACCCAACAAATGAGTCAATAGACTTGTTCTTCTGCCTGCTTTAACATGAGCCCCTATCAGAAACTTCTTTAGTAACCAGAAAAACTCACCCAGAGATCTATTTTTATTAGTCCACAAAGCCCAGGAGTTACTTGACACAAGTTTAAATGTGGTATAGGGGATGTTGCTAATTGCTTTTGAACTTACTTAACTATCTAAATCTTAAATTGTCAAAAAAATTACCAACTCTTCTTAGCACAGCAATATTAAAGATTTCTTAATGAGATTTTCGAAAAAATTTTGTTTCTCAAGTATAGAGAACACTAATGAAGAGTGTAATAGTACTAATTGCAGTTCCTTTTCATCGGTTATACCTGGGAACAAACTATTCATGTGATGTGGGCCTTTATTAATCAGAGTAAACTTAATGACTCTACTATGAAGGCATCTAAATGATCATTTTGTGTGTTCAAATGTTAATTAAACCGTGGGTATAAAATCTGAAATTTTTCTTGCTCAAATACTTTAATTTCTAGAGGCAATTTTTAAAATACAATTTCTTTTTTTACATTTCAAAATATTAAGGAGGTACAGATGATTTTGTTACATTGACAGGTTTTTTAATGCTTTAGTCAGGGCTGTTAACATGCCCATCATCTAAATGGTGTTCATTGGACCTCTTAGGTAGGTTTTGCCCCTCCTCTCTTTCTTGCTCACCCCAGACTTTAACTTCCTTCTGTTTCTATCAATTAGTTTCAACTTATTGGAGAGTAAAAATGGTGTTTGTGAGGTATTCTTGAAATAGTTATCTTGGAATAATGGTATCTCCAGTTCTAACTGGAATAATAGTTATCTCCAGTTCTGTCCAAATTGCTGCAAAACACATTAATTCATTCTTTTTTGTAGCTAAGTACTACTCCAAGTTATATATATGCCCCATTTTATTAATAATCCACTTATGACTTCTTGGGCACTTAATTTGATTCCAACTTCTTTGCAATTGTGAATTGTGCTGCAATAAACATTTCAGTATTCAGGAGTCTTTTTTTCATAAAATAACTTCTTATCCTTTGGGTAGTGGAATTGCTGGCTCAAATGGTAGGTAATTTTTATATTCATTCAACAGAGACTAACTAGAAGCATACCAGTAGTGTGGTGAATATGAGTGCCGAATATAAAGGGCATAGGCTTTTACCTAGTGATTCTTGTAGCATAGTAGGAGAGACAGATCAGGTATTATATAAGTAAAAATATATTTCTGAGGTGAAAGAAGAGTACAAAATTCAATCAGAGTATAGTAAGAGAAGCAGAGATTGATGACAGCACAAAACCATTCAAGGTAGTTTGGAAAGACAAGGGGAAGGCCGGCCTCGTTGGCTCACACCTATAATCCCAGCAGTCTCGGAGGTCAAGGTGGGTGAATTGCTTAAACTCAGGAGTTCTAGACCAGTCTGAGCAACAGTGAGACTCCATCTCTACTAAGAATAGAAAGATTAGAAATAGAAAGAGATATAGAATAGAATAGAAATTTTTCTATTCTATTAAGAATTAAGAATTCTTAATTAAGAATTAATTAATAGAAGAATTTCTTAATAGAATAGAAAATTTTCTTAAGAATCTCTTAATAGAATAGAAAATTCTATTCCATTCTTAGAAATTTCTAAGAATAGAAAAATTAGCTAGGCATTGTGGTGGGCACCTATAGTCCAAGCTACTCCAGAGGCTGAGTCAAGATCACTTGAGCCCAGGAGTTTGAGGCTACCGTGAGTTATAATACAAAAGCACTGTAGCCAGGGTGACAGAGTGAGACTCTGTCTCTAAATAAATAAATAAATAAATAAATAACAAAGAGATGAGGTAGTGTCCAGGAGCATAAGCCACTTAAAAGATGTAGGACTTGCAACAGAGGGGCACACATTCTGCATACAGCACCTATGCATAGAGAGGAGTAAGGATGCTTTGCTTTCTACCTTCCTCCTCCCGTTACTGTGACACTAGCACTTCCCTTTGGTAGAAGCTACCTAATAAGGTAACCCAGAACTTGCAGCCTTCAGGGGTCAGGTCTCTTCCAACATGATGCAAAGCAGAGCAGGGGGACGATATGAGATGGATCTGACAGTAAAAATGTCCAGGACAGGTTCAAACAAAAACTTAAAGCACCACCACCTCTTGGTCATAAGATCCCTAAAACTTTTGCTTTGCTTGATTGGTCTCTGGGCCTGGAAAGGACTCAGTGCTGGTACTCACTAGGTTGAGGCTGAAGGGACAGGGTATGAAGTTTCTATTGCTGCATAACAAATTGCTGCAGACTTACAAAAGCCACTTGCTAGCTCGTATTTCTCTAAGTGAGATGTGAGGCATGGTGGGACAGGCGTCTCTGATCAGGGTATCACGTATCTGAGATCAATGTGTTGGTTGGACTCTATCCTGTCTGAAGAATCTGAGAGAAAAAAAAAACAAAACTCCTCTTAACCTCGTTTCTGTTGTCTGAAGAATTCAATTCCTTGTAGTTGGTTATATGAATTTTTGTTGCCTTGCTGGCTACGAGCTGTAGGCTCCCCTAAAGTCTTAGAGGCCACCTGAATGGCCTTTCCATGAACCCTGCTTTGTTTTTAAATCAGCAATGAGGCCTAAATCCTTTTTATACTTTTAAATCTCTGGTTCCCTCCTTTGTGATGAGCAAGAAAAGAAAAAAGTGCTTTTAAAGGGTTCATGTAACTGTCTCAGGCCCACAAAATAATCCCCTTTTAAAAAATTCAACTGTACCATCTTATATAATAAAACCTCATGGGAGTTAAATTCATCATATCCCTAGTATGTTGTATTATGCCAGGGCTGTACCATGTGGGTGGGAGGTGGGCAGGAAATCTTAGAAGTCATCTAAGAATTCTTAAAATTTTGCTTACCACAGATAAGAAGGGAATAAAGCTTAATTTGTAAATTCATCTGCTTTTTATTACTAACAAAGTATAGGAGAAATGTCTTAACTAGATAAAAGTATTATTGGTGGTTGGTCTTTTGACTGGACAGTGATTTGTAACTTGCAATCTGAGAATTTTATGTAGTAAAATTTATACAGTACAATTTTTATAGAATTGGAAATAATATAAATGATACAAAATTTCTTTAAAAAAGTTGAGGAGAATGTCAATATAGTGAATCTTTCCTAAAGAATATGATAATTCCAATTAGTATAAATTGAAAGTTTCACTATCTATGAAACTGAGAAGAGTTATTGCCACCTAGAACTAAAATTGATGAAATAACAAAACTTATACTTAGAAGTTGATTTGCTTTGTAAGTTTATCTTGGTCCCTTTTCCTAAAAATTTCCTTTGTAATTCTATAAAGAACAACATGCTGTGAATTTAGCATACTGATTGTCTGAACTGTTCCTTCTAAATTATAAATGAATTAATTGTAAGGTAAAAATTATCAACCTGAGAGAATTTTGAAGGAGTATCATAACATTGAGAAGGAAAAAAATCCCCCCCCCAACAAAGCCAACATCATGTTGATACCAAAGCGAGGAAAGGGCTTAAAACAACAAAAGAAAACTACAGACCAATATCTTTTATGAATAGATGCAAAAATTCTCAACAAAATTCCACAAAACTGAATTCACCTGCACATCAAAGAAAAAATAATTCACCCAAACTAAATGCCCTTCATCATGGAGGTACAAGGATGGTTCACACTATGCCAATCTATAAATATAATTCACTACATAAATAGAAGTGGAAACAAAGACCATACGATCCTCTTAATAGATACAGGAAAAGCACTTGAGATAATTCAGCACCATGGTATAAAAAGAACTCTTAAGAAAATGGGCATAAACAATAAATCCACAACTAACATCATACTGAACAGGGAAAAATTGAGATCATTTCTGTGTAGAGCTGGAACCAGGAAAGGTTGCCCACCATCTCTTCTATTCAAAATAGTGCTGCAAGTCCTAGTCAGAGCTATCAGGCAAGAGAAGGAAATCAAAGGTATTCAAATGGGGAAACAAGAGGTGAAAATATTCCTCTTGGCTGACAATATGAACTTATAGCTATAAAAGTTTAAAAGTTCTGCTGAGAATCTCCTGAAATTGATAAATAAGTTCAGCAGAATCTCAGGTTACAAATTCAAAGTGCACAAATCAGTACCTTTCATATATGCCAACAATAGTAAAGCCGAGAACCAAATCAAAGATTCAATACCCTCCACAATCTCAAACAAGAAGACAAAATACTTAGAAATATATTTAACTACAACAGAGGTGAAAGATCTCCGCAGGGAGAGCTGTAAAACGTGGTGGAAGTAAATAGAGAACACAAACAGATGGAAAAATACATCATGCCCGTGGATGGGCAAGATCAACACTGTACAAGTTTCTGCACTACCTAAAGTGATCTATAGGTTCAGCGCAATCCACATTAAAATTTCAATGCCTTTTTTTGTTGATATATAAAAATATTTATATGCTTCATATGGAACCAAAAAGACCCTGTATAGCTGAAGCAACAAGAACAAATTGGGAAGCATCAATTTATCAGACTTCAAGCTATACTATAAAGCTACAGTAACTTAAAAGGAATGGTACTGTCACTAGAACATAAACAGACTGACGCATCAGGATAGACACCCAAGATGTAAAGCCATCCTCGTACTGCAGTCTTATATTTGAAAAAGACAAAAAAGTACATTGGGAAAAAGAATCCCTGTTCAATAATGATGCTGGACCAACTGGTTAGCCACATGTAGAGGACTGAAACAGGATCTGTACCTCTCACCACTCATAAAAATTAACTCATGATAGACAACTGACCTATATCTATGGCATGCAACTATAAGAATTCTAGAAGAAAACATTGGACAATCTCTTAAAGGCATTGGCTAGACAAATGATATATGAAGAAGACCACAAAAGCAATCACAGCAACAACAAAAATAAATAAATTTGAAAGCTTCTGTATAGCCAAGGAAACAATTGTTCAAGAAAAACAGACAACATATAGAGTGGGATGAAATATTTGCATGCCATATATAAAGGGCCAGTAAACAATATCTGCAAGGAATTCAACCAAAATAGCAAGAAAAGATAAAAAAAATTTAAAATTAGCAAAAGACATGAACAGAAACTTTTCAGAAGAAGATAGACTAATAGCCAACAAACATATGAAGAAATACTCAACATCTCCAATCCTCAGGGAAATTCAAATCAGAACTACAATGAGCTATCACTTACGTTCAGTGAGGATGGCTTTTATCACAAAGTCTCAAAACAACAAATACTGGCATGGATGTGAGGAAGACAGGAACAATCATACACTCTTGGTGGGACTGAAAGGTAGTGCAACCTGTATGGAAACTAGCCTGGAGATACCTTAGAAAACTTAAAGTGGACCTACTATTTGATCCAGAAATCCCACTAGAGGGTATTTATCCAAACACCAGCAACAAAAAGACACCTGCACTCACATGTTTATCACAGCATAATTCATAATTGTAACAATGCAATTGACTGTCTCTACATTAGTAGATTAATGAAATGTGTTGTGTTTAAATGTTTGTACCACCATAATATTATGAAGTTAAAAAAAAAAAAGAGTATCAAGCTACAGGATGATAGACCCATTGTTATACAGTCATTGACAAAAGTAGTATCTATAAACAGGCTAAGGTCATAGACCTGTGACCTGTGAGTTGTGCAGGACCCAACCCTCTTTCCCCCTACAGACATTGGGTCTAATATTCTGTTGTTATTGTTTTGAAATAACCCTTCTTCAATGGTGGGTTCCATATTTTTATTTTGCACAGATTCCGTAGACTGTTATGTATATAGGCAATGAAATATATTGATAATGCATATTTTGAGAGTGGTGGAAAACTTTAAGCTATCAATTATTTTAGGAAACTTTACATAGAAAATTTGGCCTACCAGGGTTTTTTTTTTGAGAAAAAAATAGATTAAAAGATTAATCCAGAATGATATTAAATTGACTACAACCACTAGAATTTTTTTCCTGTATTATATACTCCCCAAGTTGAAAAATATAACAATGAAGCACATCTTCTAATGTTACTGTCTGTATTATGAAAAATCATAAAACATTGGATTATAAAGTTTTTGAGATAATAGACACTATTTTGCCCAGATCTTATAATAATCTGTGATAATCAAACTTAATTAGTAGTGGTATTTGTTAAATAGACTGTTCAAGTAGATTAATTTTATTACCTACAACAATCAACTATACAGTACAACTTTTAATAACAAATCTCAAGGATGTTTTACCTGGCAAAAAATCATAGTATATTGGTTTTGAGTGGGGTTCTGGAGCCTCACAGCCTTGGTAAGAATATCGGCTTTCCTTTTCTATTTACAACCCGAGAATTGCAGAGAAGTACCATGGGATATCTCTGCTTTCCTGTAAATTATACTTTCTTACTTCATTAAAATGATTTAGGAATAATTATGCCTCCAGGAATAGACAATATTTCTAAATTGTTACTTTACACACACATCTAGTAGACACATCTTATTTAATATATTTTACAGAAATTATTATCTACCCAGAATCTATAGCTGATCTTTGCCAATTTTCTTTAAATCACTAAATGGTACCACTACACATTCCATTGATAGGAACAAAAACTTAGGAATCATCCATAAAAGTTATTTTACTCTCACCCTCTACATCTTTTCTCCAGCATGTATAGGCTCTGCCTTCCAAATAGATCGTTAATGCAACCTTGACTCACTATATCCACCTTTGTACTGCCAGATTAGTCTATATTTTCCTTTTGCCATTGCCAGCTTCCAACTGATATCTTAGCTTCTGTCCTTCTTCTCACTCCAAACTCTGTTATCTACAGTAATCTTTTCATGATATTAATTGGATCACTACCTTCTTGCTGAAAATATTCAAACGGCTTCTCAGAATTAGTTCCAAATTGAATGACAAAGGAACAAATAAACCAGCCTACATTATCTGGTTCGTTTCCATGTGTCTGACCTCATTGCCACCTGCTAATGGCATTCCCTTATTTTCTCCAGCTGCCCAGCTTGTTGATGTTCAAACACACAAAATATGTTCCTCCCTTTAGGCATTTGCACTATCATTATTTTTGCCTTGAATGCTCTTTCTTCAAATATGTACAATGATTGAAATCTGAAATAGCTTTTGGATTTTTTCGTATTATCATGTATCTTGGAATATTTTGTCTTTAACTCACTTATCACTATTTGATATTAGTCAATAAAGCAATCAATTAATTCCAATTCCTTTACTAAAATATAAGGTATATAATGGGAAAAACTTTGCTTGTCTTGCAGACCAGTTTATTCCCAACAGTTAGTTACAATAGCCACTGGCACTTATAAATTGATCTATAATATTTGTGGAGTGAAAGATATCACTTGTATGATTGAATGGGGAGAGTAAGGAAATAAGGAAGGAAGAAGATCAATCAGTTAAAATCTACTTGGTGAAACATTTAGTAGAAGCAGTCACATGATGAGTTGCTTACAGCTAGAACTTGGGAAATATAAAGAGATGTTCGCTATCAAGCTTGAATTTGAGAACATAAATTTACTTCTGTGAGTTAAACTCTAAAAAAAGCATATGATGGATGTGAGCCTAGGAAAGCAACATAGGAAAGAAAGAGAATGGTTTCCCAGCTGCTGAATCTGAGTACCGCCTGGAAGAATGAATGTATTAGTATTAGTATATCCAATGATGTAGAAGTGTTAAGGAGCATATCAGAATCATGGAGACGGATGTTGGCAGTGCCATGGTAAATTGGTATAAGGATAGTTAGCTTTAGTCAGTATTTTAGAACTATTAATGAGATCATTCCTATAGTGCTATCTTAAACTGATGTCATTAAATGTTCAAATCATTGATATGTAGATATTATGATCACTGATGTACATGAAGACGCTTGTGATTCTTGGGTAGCTATCCAGACACAAAGAGAACTTGTTGATCACAGGGCTGTTGAGGGTTACCCAACCCTGTGATGGTCATCTTTCAAGGTAATTAACAATGGCTTTGTTTATAATTGGGAGAAAAGTGCTGAGCAGTACCACACAAGTATTTATGAGCTGTGTAACACCGTGTTTTCATCATAAGCCAGTACGTTGGCATTTTGATCTCTGCCCTAGTTTCATGTGCATTTTCATTAATCTGTGAAGTCTTTCCAACACTTTCTGTTAAAGTGAAGAAAAGGACAAAGCACTGGGTCCTTTCAGTGTGAAATCATATTCAATTTTTTTCTCATTGTTTCTTTGATCACTTTTAGTTTTTCCTTTTACTATTTTCTCTCTTCTTCTGAAATTGCATCTATTCTTTGCTCATTAGAGTTATCGATCCGGTGTTTTTGTTTGCTATGGATATTTTTGTATTTAATGTTTGCTTTTTTAATGTGGAGAAAATTTATAATTTATTTTTTCTTTTCTTTTTAGCTGATGCACAATCATTGTACATATTTACAGAAGAGAATGCTCTTTTAATATATGTATACAATGTGTAATGATCAAATAAGGATAATTAGTATATTTATTATTTCAAACTTGTATCATTTCTTTGTGATGTGAACATTCAGAATCCTCTAATTTAGCTTTTTAAAAGTGCCCACTCAATTATTGTTAAACATATTCACACTACAGTGCTACTGGAACCAAATTCCCCCATCTAATCAAACTCGTTCTATCCTTATTCCCCAAGCTTTTCAACCCCTAATGATCAAAAATCTACTTACCTCTTCTATGAGCTCAACATTTTTTAGCTTCCACGTATGAGTGAAAACAGGTCTTCCAGGTTCATCAATGTTACCTCAAACGCTAATAACAAAATTTCATTTTCATGATATATAATATTTCATTGTGCACATATGCCACATTTTCTTTATCCATTAACTTATTGATGGATATTTAGATTGATTCCAAATCTTGGCTATTGTTCATAGAGCTTCAGTGACATGGGAGTGCAGACATCTCTTCAGTATACTGATTTCTTTTCCTTTGGGGTGCGACTGCAAGATCGTATAGGACTTCTATTTTTAGTGTTTTGCAAACCTACACGCTGTTTTTCATAAGGATGGTTCTAAGTTACATTATTATGAATAATATACAGTGGTTCCCTTTCTCTACATCCTTGCCAGAATTTGTGTATTATTTTTTTGCATTTTTAAGAATAGCCATTCTAACTGAGGTGAGTTGTTATCTCATTGTAGTTTTGATATGCATTTCTCAGATGATTAATAATGAGTATTTTTTCATATAGCTGTTAGTCATTTCTATGCCTTCTTCACCATATTTTTCCTCCCCTCCTTCTCCTCCTCCTTTGTCTTTTTTTGTTGTTGTTGTTGGCAGAATCTCACTTTGTTACTCCAGGCTACATTGGGAAGTCCACAGCCTAGCTCATAGAAACCTCAAACACTTGGCTTCAAATAATCCTCCTGCTTCAGCCTCCTGACTTGCTGGGACTACAGGCACCTGTTAAGACATGTGGCTAATTTTTCTATTTTTAGTAGAGACAAGGTCTCATTCTTGTTCAGGCTGGTGTCTACCTCCTGAGCTCAAGGGATCCTCCAGCTTCCACCTCCCAGAATACTAGATTACAAGAATGAACCACTACACCTGGTCTGTATATATTCTTTTGAGAATTATATATTCATATTTTTATCTAGATTTTAATCAGATTGCTTGTATTTATGCTGTCAATTTGTTTGAGTTTCTTATATATTATGGATATCAGTCCTTTGTCAGAGACTAGTTTGAAAATATTTTCTCCCATTCTACAGCTTTCCTATTCACTGTGTTCATTTTTTTTTCTTTGATGTGCAGAGCTTTTAAGTTTAATTCAGTTCCATTTGTCTGTTTTTGTTTTAGTTGCCTGTACTTTTGAAATCTCAGCTATAAAAATTTTGGCTAGATCCACATCCCAAACCTTTCTCCCAGGTTTTCTTCTAGTAGTTTTATAGTTTGGGGTTTACGTCTAAGTCTTTAATCCATTTTGAGTTGATTTTTATCTATAGTGAGATAAGGGTCTAGTTTTATTCTTCTACATGTGATATCCAGTTTTCCAAGCACTATTTATTGAAGAGAATGTTCTTTTCTAATGTTTATTCATGGGGCATTTGTCAAAAATTAGTCGGCTCTTAGTATGTGGACTTGTTTCTGGATTCTCTATTTCGTTTGGCCCATGTGTCTGTTTTTGTATCAATGCCATTCTGTTCTGATTACTATAGTTTTATACTATATTTTGAAGTATGTTAATGTGATGTCTGGGGCTTTGTTCTTGCTTAGGATTCCTTTGGGCATTCAGAGTCTTTTGTGATTCCATACAGATTTTAGGATTGTTTTTTCTATTATGGTGAAGAATGCCATTGTAATTTTGATAGAGATTGCATTGAATCTTTAGATTGCTTTTGATACAATGGCCATTTTAACAATATTAATTCTTAAAATCTTGAGCATGGGATGAATTTTTATTTAATTTCTTTCATCAAGTTGTATGTAGTTTTCATTACAGATTTTTTTTTACCTCCTTGCTTAAATTTATTTCTAGGCATTTTTTGTAGCTATTGTGATTAGGATTGCTTTTTTGATTTATTTTCAGCAAATACATTAATAGTAAATAGAATTGCTACTGATTTTTGTATGTTGATTTTGTGTCCTACAAGTTCACTAATTTTTTTTATCATCTCTAAGAATTCTTTTGTGGAATCTTTAAATTTTTGTATATGTATATAAGTTCATGCCATCAGCAAAGAAGGACAATTTGACTTATTCCTTTCCAATTGTTATTCATTTATTTAATAATATCATTTATTTTATTCTCTTCTCTAATCATTCTGGCTAGGACTTCTAGTGCTATGTTGACTCAGAAATTAACGTAGGCACCTTTGTCTTACTTACTTCAGTTCTTAGAGGAAAGGCTTTCAGCTTTTGTACATTCATTGTTATGTTATGAGTTTGTCACGGCTCTCTTCTTGTGTTGAGGTGCCTTCCTTCTATGTCTAATTTGTGGAGAGTTTTTATATGAAGTGATATTCAATTTTAGAATTATTTTCTGCATCTATTGAAATGATATAGATTTTTTGTCCTTAATTCCTGTAATATAATGTATCACATGTTTATTGATTCATTGAATCATCCTTTCATTCCTCTGTATATTATATTTCAAACACATTATTAGATGCACTTTGCTAGTATTTTCTCGCACTTTGCTCCATTTGTGTTCACTAAGGATATTGGCCTATGGCCTCCATTTTTATGTGTCCTTTCTGGTTTTGGTATCTGGATAATTCTAATTCTGATCTTATTAAATGGGTTAGGAGAAATTTCATCTTCTGTTTTTTTTTTTTAATTAAATCATAGCTTTGTACATTAATGCATTCATGGGGTACAATGTGCTGGTTTTATATAATTTGAAATATTTTCATCAAACTGGTTAACACAACCCTCACGGCATTTTCTTAGTTATTGTGTTAAGACATTTATATTCTAAATTTAGTAAATTTCACATGTACCTTTCCTTGTAAGATGCAATACTTCCAGAATTGGTATTAATGTTTCTTTAAAGTTATGGTAGAATTCAGCAGTAAATCTATCTGGCTGTTGGGTTTTTCTTTGTTGAGAGAAGCAGTTCTCTAACATCAGGAATTCTCTGACCTTTATCAATGCTTTTAGATGGGAATTGAAAGTGGCTATAAAATATAAAACTGGGAAATCAAAACAATATATCTCGAGTAAGCCTTGAGTTTGTGCAAATTAGATATCTTGAACAAATATTAGAACAGTAAAACAGAGTACCTATCAGATATGTTTTTAATATTAAGAAATAAACAAGTATTCATATTTTCAAACAATTTTTAAATCATATTTCCTTAAAGATAGAAATAGCTTAAAAATATAATTACATTTTATCTCTACATTTAAGAGAATATCCCATATACATTTGCATTTTTTATACATGCATCATAGTTCTCTTTTTTATGAGCTAAAAATAATTTCTTCTTGTGGAAATTGTTTCATAAGGATATGGTAGAAATAGGCTATTCATATCAAACTAAAATATTTAAAGAACATTGCTCTGTAAGTCAGTACAAATTAGAATGGTTTGACTATTACATGAAAATGTTTTCAAATTTTCTATTGTCGATACTGTATTTAATATTAGTTTCCAACTAAATATGACTAGTAGGGAAGAAAATACATGCATTTTATCACAGGTTTTATATCCATATGACTACTGCACAGTATAAATTCCTCATTGGAAAAAAAGTGTCCTCAAACCAAATGTAAAATAGTATTTTGATTTAGAGTTAAAAGAATTAAGAATAAATTTGGTCATTCCATTGAGCATATTCCAAATTAAATAGATTGAATTAATTTTGAAATATGGGTAAACATTACTACAGAGATTTCATTTTCAAATAAAGTAAGGTGATTATTTGAATCATCCACTGTGACTATGAAAATGCAAATGGCCCTCAAAACAAACTTAAAATATTCCTTGAAGGAACAAAGAAACTGTGAACTTAATTTAATTGTTTGATTGTTGTTTGCAGACCTGCTCCTCTGGGCTTCTTTGTGGCGATGAAATAAACAGAATTACCTGTTTACCTCCCATCTCTCAAAGAACAGATGCCATTTCTGCACAAACATATACAGTGCCCCTTTCTGAGACTGTAGTCAATCCATCTGTAAAGGCTACAAGAATATGGACTATAATGGATACTTACCCAGTTGATCAAGGTAAATAGATGCAAGTAAGATATGAAGAAGTTTGAGTTTGAAGAAGCTGTGTACTGAAAATGTATTTTCTGAGTTATTTCAACATTTTTTTTCTAAGATACAGTAAGTTTTGTTTTAGGATTATCAATGCTATTTGCTAAAAATATTCTTTCTGGATCAGTGGAAAAAATGTTAAAACAATCTTTATTTTGATGAGTACATTTTGAGACACAGCTAGGCCTCAATCCCATATTATTGTATCTATCAGTGAAACATATTTTTTTTTTTTGAGACAGAGCCTCAAGCTGTCACCCTGGATAGAGTGCCATGGCATCACAGCTCATAGCAACCTCCAATTCCTGGGCTCAAGCTAGTCTCCTGCCTCTGCCTCCCAAGTAGTTGGGACTACAGGCGCCCGCCACAATGCCCGGCCATTTTTTGGTTGCAGCCGTCATTGTTGTTTGGCGGGTCCTGGGGCTGGATTCGAACCCGCCAGCTCAGGTGTACGTGGCTGGCGCCTTAGCCCGTTGAGCCACAGGCGCC
>CAUYON010087121.1:0-16433 GCA_963573935.1 Arctocebus calabarensis
GGTACAAGTGAAAATTACTAAATGTAGAATATAAATGTCTTCATATAGTGATTAAAAGGCCATGAAGGCTATGTTAAATAGTTCAATGAAAATATTTCAGATTGTATATGAAGTCAGCACATTGTGCCCCATGATTGCACCAGTGTACACAATTATGATTTAATTAAAAAAAAAATAGAAAAAAAAAGAATGGAAGAAAAAGAATCCATTGTACTTGGTACTATTATGAAACCAATATATACTCACCCACACTTTCATATAAAAGGTAAAACACAACTATAGTCCAGAATGAAGGAGGGAAGAGAAGGGGAAAGAGAAGGGAGAGGGGAGATTGGGTGGAGGCAGGATAATTGGTGGGACCTCACCTATTGTGTATATTGCAAGGGTACAGGTTAAAACTATTAAGAGTAGAGCATAAATGTCTTAATACAATAAGCAACATGAAGGCTATGTTAATCAGTTTGATGTAAGCACTCCAAATTGTATATAAAATCAGCACATTGTACCCCATAAATGCATTAATGTACACAGTTTAATAAAAAAATTAAGAGGAAAAAAACACTCAAGAAAATAGGCTTTGATGGAACATTCCTTAAATTGATAGAGCAAATCCACAACTAATATATTGAATGGAGTAAAACTGGAAATATTTCCACTCAAATCTGGAACCAGAAAAGGATGCCCACTGTCTTCACTACTATTTAACAGAGTGTTGGAAGTCCTAGCCATTGTAATCAGGTAAGAGAAGGAGATCAAAGGAATTCAAATGGGGACAGAGGAAGTCAAACTCTCTCTATGCAGATGACATGATCTTATAACTGGAAAACCCCAGGGACTCAACTACAAAGCTCTTAGAAGTGATCAAGGAATATAGCAGCACTTTGGGATACAAAATTGATACCCACAAATCAGTAGCCTTCATATATGCCAACAATTGTCAAGATGAAAATAAAACCATAGACTCTATTCCTTTCACAATAGCACCAAAGAAGATGATATACCTGGGAATATATCTAACAAAAGACGTGACAGATCTCTATAAAGAGAATTATGAAACTTTGAGAAAGGAAATAGCAGAAGATGTCAACAAATGGAACAACATACTATGTTCCTGGCTGGGAAGAATCAACATTGTTAAAATATCCATACTACCCAAAGCAATCTATAGATTTAATGCAATCTCCTTCAAAGCATCATGCATACTTACAGAACTTGAAAAAATAGTACTTTGATTCTTATGGAACCAGAAAAAAACCTCGGATAGAAAATACAGTTCTTAGAAGTAAAAACAAATCTAGAGGCATCACGTTGCCAGATTTCAGGTTATACTACAAGTCGATAGTCATCAAGACAGCGTTGTACTGGCACAAAAATAGAGATACAAAATCTATGGAATAGGATAGAGAATCTAGAGGCGAACCCAGCCACTTATTATCATTTGATCTTTGATAAGCCTAACAAAAACATGTCCTGGGGAAAAGAATTCTTATTTAACAAATGGTCCTGGGAAGGCTAAAAGGTAAAAGATTATCCACAGGTAAAAGATTGAGACTGGTCCCACACCTCTCACCATTAACAAAAATTCTTGCTGGATAAAAGATTTAAATTTAAGACACAAAACAATAAAAATTCTAGAAGAGAGTGTCGGAAATCAGTTGAAGGCACTGGTATGGGAAAAAACTTTATGAGGAAGAGCCCCACTCCTGGCAACTGCAACAACACCAAAAATAAATTACTGATATTTGATCAAGCTAAAAAGCTTTTGCACAGCTAAGGGTACCACAACAAATCAAACAGAAGCCTTTGAAATGGGAGATTTTTGCATGTTAGGAATCTGACAAAGGCCTTCTGATAACTAAAATCTACAGAGAACTCAAATTAAACAATAAGAAAAGTGCAAACAACTCCTTCTCTAAGTGAGTTCTACAGAGAACTTAAACAATAAGAAAAGTGGTACAGGTGAAATTTACTAAATGTCGAATATAACTGTCTGCACATAACAATGAAGAAAATGCCATGAAACCTATGTCAACCAGTTCAATGAAAATATTTCATATTGTATATAAAACCAGCACCTTGTACCCCATGATTGCATTTATGTACATAACCATTACTTAATAAAAAAATTTATATATAGTCCCAGCTACTCAGGAGGCTGAGGCAAGAGAATCGCCTCAGCCCAGAAGCTGGAGGTTGCTGTGAGCTGTGTGATGCCAGGGCACTCTACTGAGGGTGATAAAGTGAGACTCTGTCTCTACAAAAAAATAATAATAATAATAATAATAATAAATTAAAATAAAATAAATTAAAAAAAAAGAAAGAAAAGTGCAAACAACCCCTTCTATAAGTTTCTTGAACAGAAACTTCTTCAAGGATGACAGATGAATGGCCAACAAATACATGAAAAGATGCTCATTGTCCTTAATCATCAGAGAAATGCAAATCAAAACCACTCTAAGATACCACCTAACCCCAGCAAGTTTAGCTCACATCACAAAGTCCCAAAACACCAGATTCTGGTATAGATGTAGAAGGAAGGGAATGCTTCTACACTGCTGGTGGGATTGCAAACTAATATTGCCTTTTTGGAGAGAAGTATGGAGAATCCTCAAAGAACTAAAAGTATAACTTCCATTTGATCCTGCAATCCCATTACTAAGTATCTACCCAGAAGAACAAAAATCATTTTACCACAAAGACATTTGCACCAGAATGTTTATTATGGCTTAATTCATAATTGCCAAGAAATGGAAACAACCTAAGGGCCCATCAACCCATGAATAGATCAACAAACTGTGGTATATGTATACCATGGAATACTATTTAGCCATTAAAAAATATGGAAACTTTACATCTTTTACATTTACCTGAATGGAATTGAAATACAGTCTTCTTAGTAAAGTATCACCAAGAATGGAAAAATAAATACCCAATGTACTCAATACCAATATGAATCAATATATAAAAATTACAAGGGAGGGGGGGGAAAGGAAGAGCAGAGAGAGGGAAGGAGTGAGGGGGGTGGGGTCTTGGGATCTTGGTATGTGCCACACCTTTTGGGGGCAAAACACGATTGTAAGAGGGACTTTTCCCAACAAATGCAACCAGTGTAACACGGTTTCTTGTACCCTCAATGAATCCCCAACAATAAAAAAAAAAAAAAATTACATACAAACATGGAATTAAAAAAATATTACATGCTCATATGAACAATAAAACACAAATATAGTCTATGACAAGAGCTAGGGAAGAGGAAGGGGAAAGGGAAGGAGCGAGTATGATCAGCAGAAGGAAGAAGAGGGAGGATGATCGGCAGAAGGAAGGAGGGCACGAGGAGGTATCTCACCTAATGTGCACATTGGGACGGTGTATAACATGCCCCTCTGAATGAGAGGCTCTTTTTACAATTGAAACTTTACTCTGGAAGTGAGAACAATGTAACCTAAAAGTTTGTACCCTCCTATTAATTTGAAATAAGAAAAAGAAAAAAGAAAATCATCATAGTTTTAAAACTAACAAAAGATTTTTAAAGAATAGAAATTATAACTGTGTATTTTAAATCCACTTTGCTCTAGATAAAATTCAAAACTTCCACTATTTTTTTTTTGTTTAAAGATGTGGTATCAGGACCTAAAAAAGAAAGACTGGCTGAAGCATTAAGATACTACATGCTAGAACAGGATGCAAAATTTTTAGAGTCAGAAAAATACCAGGTCTTGACACTTCAACTCTTTACCTTTGATGAAGGCAGAGGAGAGTTAAGGATTGAATACTGAAAAGAGAATTTATGTTTTGAGAGATAACTGCTGATATGAAGATGTTGTGAGGAGTTCCCCTTCTGCTTACCTTGAGTCTGAGGAAAGGGGCTATCAAGAGCACACAAAAAATGTAACATGTATCCCTGCAATTTGGAGTGCAAACTCAGACAGACTCTGCTTGGAATTTCTAAAACAAAAGACAGAATTTAGTGGAGAGAAAAGGGATGATGTGATGAGAAAGAGAGACAACCTACACAACCAAAATTTGCTATGGCAAAAGATGCATGAATGCTTCTGGTGGCCAGATACAGGCCACTTATGAGAAAAAACTACCTTGGGATCATGTAAGAGCCTGTCCTCAGAGGTGTCTCTAGTGGCAACTGTATCTTAACAGAAAGAATTTGAAGGCAGAGCCAGAGTTTTAGGAGCTGATAAAGGAATAAATTACCAATAAGAATGGAGAAGTTTGGCTTTGTTAGAAAAACTGTAGATAAGAGATTCCTAGTAATAAAATGAAGGGGAGGAGGCTGTGAAGAACTCACATTCAAGTGCCCAGAGATAGATGAGGCCAGCTTTGTATATCTGCTGAAATCAGAAAGTACAGGTATCAGATGGCAGAAGCGGTTTGGTCAGAACTATGCTACACCCCCTACTTCTCCCTCCTTGGCTACAACCCTGGAGCAGCAAAGGTCATATCTAAAGTTAGCGAGACAACAAAAACTTGGTAGAGGAAAGAAATCTAAACATAGGTAGAGGAAAGAAAAAGCTGATCTTAACTACAGGCTTCCTACCAGCAAATGCCCAAATAGGATGAAGGGAGGAAGCTTTAAATATAAAACAAAAATTAAATGTTAACTGCTATATGGACTTGAGTGTTGTACAATAATTACAATGCAAACCATTCTGAAATTTGAAATCCTTGGAGAACCATTTGAATCACTGACTTATAACCAATAAGTCTTGCAGTCAGCCCAAATATTCATACCAGGACAGAGGTAGAACAATGTCAAGGGTGGTATGTAAATGGGAGACAAAAATAAATTTATTTTCTGGTTCCAAAATGGCAACATAGAGGTAAATTGGCTTCTCTCCCCTAATTCCCCAAACCAAAAAACCCAAATCAAAAAACAACAACAAATATTCACACCAACTTCTTCACCAGCAACAACCAGAGCCCACGTATGAGAATGATACAGTTCTGGGGCCTACAGAGAAGTGGACAAACTCTGCCCATTCTGCACCAGCCACCAATCATGTGAAAAACTTCCCTTTAACTCACGATTTCTGCACTGGTAAAAGTAGTGCAGAAATTGAGAAATTGGGATGAAACTGAGATGGTCAACCAGCTTCCCTACCTTCTTGGGTTGCTTAGCAGGAAACCTGTCCTTGCTTTAACTCATGTATAGCATAATGACTGTCTGAAGGTAGAGACAAACAGAGGAGATGGGACTACCAGCCTGGTCTGTATCTCAGCCAAAGGAGACTCCAAATAAGAGTGGCTATAGGAGATATGATCCCTCTGAACACCTAGCCAGCCTTGGAACACTAAAAGGATCACCTCTTTGGGACCTCCCCATTTAGGATAGGCAGTGCTCTGACCATTTGCTAGAGCCATGGCAAATCTGGACTTATGGCATCACCTGGAGCTGAAAAGGAGGCAGCAATGAAGCAGTGAAGATTCACTAAGCAAATATATTCACTGAAAACCCAAACAACTTGGACAGAGAAAACTAGAATAAATAATCCTTAAATGCAGAGACATAGATGTATAACCACAAGAAATAACAGCAAACAGGAAACTATTACACGCCCAAAAGGACAAAGCAAAATATAGCAACTTACCCTGATGAGATGGCAATTTGTGAGCTCTCAGACCAAGAATTCAAAATAGCAATTTTAAGGAAATTAAGTGATCCCCAAGAAAACACACACAAGCAATTTGGAAATTTAACAATAAGACTGAAATAACAGAAACAAACCCAGAAATCTTGAAACTAAGAAATACATTTGCTGAAATGAAAACCTCTTAGAGATTTTCAACAGCAGGATGAACTAAGCAGAACAAAGAATCAGTGAGCTCAAGACTGGCTATTTGAGAGAGAGAACCAAGATGGGGGACTAGAGACATAGCTTGTTGGACTGCCCCAGCAGAAGGGTAGAAGGCCGGACTGAGGAGAGTGAAGAGTGGCACACAGAGAGAGACAGCAGAGTCATCCTGGGGTCCCTCCAGAGAAAGCTGCAAAGCTGAGAAAGAGGAAGATGGAAAAGAAAAGATAGAGGCATGAACCAAATCCAAAGAGGCAGACAGCCCAGTGAAAGGGTAAGGGGGGTTCCCCTGTCCTACTTAGGTGTCTCTGGCTAGCAGCAGGACACAAAACTTTCACCTTTCAAGAAAGTGCCATGAAAGACCAGAGAGCTGGCATTCTTGTACCTACACACATTTTCTCCTCAACACCTCCTCCTTTCCTAGCCTTGCAGAAAGTAATTTGGCTCAAGCTAGCTTGTAAGTGTGGCCCATTCCCCCTACAGCAATCGGGAAAGTGCTCAGAGCTGAAAAGCCTGTTTCTCTTCAGTAGGAGTGTGTGCAGCTGAGGCCAACATTGACAGCAGAACCCAAGCAGCAGCATTTAGCAGGATTACCTGCTGGTGGATGGGACAGGCAGACAGGAATTGGTGCCCCCTGAACACCAGAGTAGTGCAAGGAGACTACGACTTCTCCCCTCATAGCAACTGTGAGTGCTATGTGCTGATGAGCCTGTTTCTCCATGGTGGGGCATGTTCCTGCCAAGCCCACCACAGAAAGCAGTTTGCATCTTCCTGCTCATAGGCATTTGGCAGGATCACCTGCTGGCGGTTCAGACAGGTAGGCTGAACCTGGTGCACCCAGACCTGAGAGCACTGTAGGGTAGGCACAGGGGAAAAGTCATGGTTCTGGAGAAATCTCTCACTTCATATCCAAAGGGAGGGTGTGGAAGGGCACTGAGGAGTGGGAGTCTTTGAGCATGCTCTATCAACTATTCCTTGGAGAACCACCAAACTAGATAAGGCTATGGCACTGGGTCTGAATTAGTTTAGACCCTGGTTCCCAAGACAACCAAACTTCTTGGTTGTGTGGCTGAATGGGCCACCCCACTCACTAGTAGGGAGTGCAATGAACAAAGGAACTTGTGAGCCATCTCTTTTTTCCCAGCAGGGGTGTGCCTCTGGATGAGGACCCTGTAGGTAGAGAGGCCTACCTCCCTCCCCTTGGGGTCTAGTGGTGGACTAGGTGTGAAGAATTAGAGATCTCTCTACTACCCCACATCCTGCAGAGATGTATGCCAGTGGATCAGATAGAGTAACTCCAGAGCTGGTTTGGAGTTTGGCAAGGCAGCCAGCACACATGGGCTGATCTGAGGGGAGAGTATGGTGGAGTTCCAGGGAGCAAATAGGGAGGGCACACAACCTACCCCCATAGAGAAACAGGGTGAGTGGACAGGGAAAGAAAGAGGCTAGCCTTAGAAATCATGCAATTAGATTCCTCCTCTTGGGACTATCCCTCCAGGCTGGGAGAGATTAGCCTGAACTCCATATCAGGCTCCCCCTAGCAGCCAGGATAAGCAACCTCTGAAGCCTGCTGAGGCTTAAAAAAGCCTTTCAGGCTTTAGCAACCCAGCCACAATCTGTCCTGTGCCTCCTCCCCCACCCTCCTTGAGGGGGAGTAGAGATCAGCAACCACCTGGGAGCTACAGGCTACTTCCTGAAGATTAGGGCATTCATGTGCCTAACTGGGGAGCGGGGGACAAAAGTTTACCACGGGCACAAAAGAATACCTTGGCAGCTTGCTCTTTCAAGTAAACAACAATCAATTTCAGGAGGAACAACTCCATAGCTAACCATAGCCTCTTCCAATTCAGGCAAACAAGGAGCAGCAGATTCATACTCAAAAGTACCACCCACCATCTCAGAGATTAAACTGGGGGACCTAACTCACTATACCCTGTTAGGAAGAGGTGAAGACAGTAGGTCAGAGGTAACCCAAAACATTCATAGAACACCGCAAAGGCAACTCAGGACCAGCACTGCTCTCTCTGACATGGTCAAGAACCAACCTTCAGGGACTCAGAGATAAGCCTATAAGCCAGCTCTAGCAACCTCAGCTCTCAATTAAGTGACCAGGTGAGAAGGAGCCAATGAAAGAACTTCAGTAATATTAAAAATCATAGTCAAAGTATACCCCCAAAAGAAAACAATAACTCCTTCCTAATGGAAACCAACATAAATGAAAAAATTAAAATGACAAATAAAGAATCGCAAATATGGATTGTAAGGAAGTTCAATGAAAGAAAAGAGAAAATAGAAACCCAACACTAAGAAGCCACAAAAACAATGCAGGAAATAGCTGAAAAATTCTCTAAAGAAATCAAATTATTAGTAGAAAAACCAAACTGAACTTCTAGAAAAGAAAAATTCATTCAAGGAATTACAAAACATAATGAAAAGCCTTAAGAATAGGCCAGATCAGGAAGAAGAACGAATCTCAGAGTTTAAAGATAATAGACTAATTCTAATATTCTAATTCTGCACACCTCTGAACTAAATAAGTCAGTCAAAGAAAAAGAACAGAAATAAAAGGAATGAACAAAGTATACTAGAAATGTGGGATTATGTAAAGAAGCCAAACACAAGCATCATTTGCACCCTGGAGGACAAAGAAGAAAATAAGATTGGAAAATAATTTAAAAGAATAATCAAGGAAAATTTCCCTGCTCTTGCTAGAGATCTGGATATACAGATACAGCAAGCTCAAAGGTCTCCAAGGAGATTCATTATTAGAGGCACTCGCCATGACAAGTAGTCATTAGACTGGCCAAAGTAGTCATTAGACTAAAGAGGCACTCCTATGAAAAGTTATGCAAAAGGTAACTTACAAGGGAAAATCAACCAGACTAACTACAGAGTTCTCCACTGAGACCTTATAAACCAGATGGTATTGGGATCCCATTCTTAGTCTTATAAAACAAGATAAAGGCTAGCCTAGAATGTTATATCCTGCAAAACTAAGTTTCATATATGAGGTAGAAATAAAGACTTTTTCAGATAACTAAATACTAAGTAAAATTTTCAAGACCAGATCTACCCTGCAGGAAATATTGAGATCTGTAATATTACTGGAATTTCTTTTTGCAGTAGGTCCTTGGTCTTGGAGATTTGAAGAATGAACACACAGGTGGTCTCTGACCAGCCTTGAATGGGGAACCCTGTATCAGTATTACACGTGGATCAGCATAATAGACACCACCAGTGTAAAATCACCCAAAATCTAAAGGTCAGAGCCTGGATACTACAATAGCTCAAGAGGTAAAAGAGAGCAATAAAGTTCTATTTAACAGGAAGAACAGAAATCCACCCCACTTACCAATTCTTTCAATAATTGTAAATGGCTTAAACTCCTCATTCAAGAGACACAGGCTGAATGAATGGATTAAAAAATACAAGCCAAGTGTCTGATGCCTTCAGGAAACACAAAGTACAAAATCACAGATAGGAGGAATATTTGTTTGCTTTTTGAGTTTTATTGCACAGAATGGAGAATATAGTTAACAATAGTGTGTTGTACATTTCCAAATTATTATTTGAATACATTCCAAATGTTTTTACTACAGAAAAATGTTATGTATTTGAGGTGATAGATATGTTACATGATCCTGAATAAACAATGGGTCAATGAACAAATTAAGAAGAGAATTTTAAAATTTCTTGAAAATGAAAATAAAAATACAGCAGACTAAAATCCATGGGATACACAAAAAGCAGTACTAAGAGGGAAGTTTATAGCAACAAATGCCCAAATCAAAAAAAATAGAAAGACTGCAAATTAACAACCTAATTATGTACCTTAAGGAACTAGAAAAGCAAGACTAAGGATTAGACCAAGCTAAGGATTAGAAGAAGGAAAGAAATAATAAATATCAGAGCATAAATAAGTGAAATGGAGTTAAAAATACAGAAAATCAACAAAATTAAATTTTTTTCTTAAAAAAGATAAACAATAATTGACAAACCTTTAGCTAGACTAAGAAAAAAAAAGAGAGAAGCCCAAATAAAATTGGAAATGGAAAAGGAGACATGACAACTGATACCACATAAATATAAAGAATTATAAGAGACTATCATGAACAACTTATGCCAAAAAATTGGAAAACTGAGAAGAAATAAATAATTCCTTGACACATACAACCTACCAAGATGAAACCATGAAGAAATAGAAAACTTCAACAAACCAAAACCAAGTAATGACATTGAAGCTGTAATAAACAGTCTCTCATCAAGGAAAACCCAGGCACTGATGCTTTCACAGATGAATTCTACCAACCATTTCAATAAGAACTAATGCTAATCCTGCTGAAACACTTCAGAAAAAATAAAGAGGAATACTTCTAAACCTGTTCTTCAAGGCCAACATCACCAAAACCAGACAAGGATACAAAAGAAAACTATAGGCTATTATCCCCAATGAACATAGATGCAAATATCCTCAACAAAATATTAGCAAACCAAATGCAATAACATGTTAAAAAGATAATACACTACGGCTCGGCACCTGTGACTCAACAGGCTAAGGTGCCAGCCATGTATGCCTGAGCTGGTGGGTTCGAGTCCAGCCCAGGTCTGCCAAACAATAATGACGGCTGCAACCAAAAAATGGCCAGGTGTTGTGGCGGGCGCCTGTAGTCCCAGCTACTTGGGAGGTGGAGGCAGGAGACTCGTTTGAGCCCAGGAATTGGAGGTTGCTGTGAGCTGTGATGCCACAGCACTCTGTGCAGGGTGACAGCTTGAGGCTCTGTCTCAAAAAAAAAAAAAGATAATACACTATGATCAAGTGGGATTCATTATAATGACATAAGGAAATAAAACCATTAAGATTATTTCAATAAATGACAAAAAAAATGGATAAAATTGAACATTTCTCTATGATAAAACCTTCATCAAAATGGAACAGAAGGAACACACCTGAAAGTAATAAAGGCCATCTCTGACAAACCCATGACTAACAGCATACTAAATGGGGAGAAATTGAAGGCCTTTTTTAAAGGATTGGAACAACACAAGGAGGCCCACTTTCACTGCTATTATTTACCATAATAATGGAAGTTCTTGCCAGAGCAAATAGGCAAGAGAAAGAAATAAAGGGCATCCAGATTAGAAAGGAAGAAGTCAAATTAGCCTTGTTTGCCCATGACATGATCTTTTATTTTATTTTATTTTTATTTTTTATGACATGATCTCATAACAAAAGAACCTAAAATTTCCACCAAAAAACTGTTAGAACTGATAACCAAATCTAGTAAACTTACAGGATAGAAAATCAACATTTAAAATTCAGTAGCTTTTTTATTAATACATGCCAATAGCAAACAATCTCAAAAAGAAATTGAAAAAACAATCCAATTGGGGGAGCAAGATGGTGGCCAAGTAACAGCTTGCTTGAAATTAGGCATGATGCCCATGGGGAGAAAAGACTCCAGGCATCTCTGGCTGGTGGGATCTCCCCAGAAACATCCCTTTGGGGACACAGGGAGTCAGTGAGAGACTTCTGGACCCCATGAGGAGTACAAAAAGCAATGGAGAACTGGCAAATGGTTGGGTGTGTTCATTCTGTCTAATCCCACTGGCAGCTGTAAGTACAGCAGCAGTGAGATTGCAAACTGGAAAGGCCTTGTCTATAAGCTGTTTGGGGTTTTTTTGGACTTGGCATTCAGTTGAACTACCTTGGGAGAACTTGGACAAGAGTGCAGAGGACTTTAAGCATTGTCTAGGACCCCAGACTGAGCCACTGAGCTGGACGGAGCTAATAGTGTTCAAGCTGTGGGCCATGTGGAGCCACTCTGGGACAACTGTCCTGGCAAGCTCCACACTCGGGGTTGCAGAGCAAGGACAGGCAGGTGACCTGAGGTGAGTAGTGACTGAACAGCCTAAAGGTGGGGACTGGGATGCCTTACAGCCTTGGCCCTCAGGGGCATAGAGTGAGAAAAGTTTTGGCACACTGAGTAAGTGAACAAGCACATCAGGAGTGATCCCAGTGACAAGTACTTTCCTGTGAAAGCTTCTGCTTAGCCAAGGTTAGCAGTTGAAAGTGTCTTTTAAGTGGACTAAGGAGAGATTTAGGCTCTCCACCCTGTGGGGTTTGAGAAATCAGCAGAGGCTTCCAGTCCCCATCTCATATAGCCGTACCAGTATTGTGATTAACATCTCATACCCCAGAAGATCACCTGTTGCTCAGACAATATTCAGCAAGATATATATACTGCTTTGGTGTTGGTTTTGGTTTTGTTTGTTTCTTTGTTGTTTGTTTTGAATTTCAATATTTTCCCTCAAGATTTTTCTTTTCTTTCTTCATTTTTCTAGTTTAAATATAATTTTCCATTATTGTCTTCTTTAACATTTAGAACTTCATTTTTGCTAGTGTTTCTACCCCTATGATTTGGTTTTCCCCCCAATTTTATCCCATAATATTTTCTGTTTGTTTTTGTTTTGATTTGATTTATAGCATTTTTCTCTTTCTTCTCTACTTGGTGGAGGTGGGGTACTGTAAGTCTAGCAAAGAGCTGATGACCTCAAGGGAACCACCCAACCTGGCACCCCCAGAGGACGGGGGGTTTTAAGTTGGGCTAAAGTACCCTAATGTACACCTATATTGCTCCTATCAGCCTCTTTCTGTGACTCTCTTATTTTTCTCAATATTCCCTTTTACTTGCCCTCTCTCCTTTCTCTTTTTTTTCCTTTTCTTTTCTTTTTTTTTTTTTAGTTGTTCCATTTTTGCTCTTCAATCTTGGCATCCATCAGGTCCTCTACCAAAAGGACTCATTGAAATCCTAGCCCAGAGGCACAGTAACTTAAAGGCCAAAGGAAGTGAAAGGAAAATTAGGGCAAGGAAACACATAAAAGAAAACACTCATGAGGAAGAATCAGTAGAAAAATCCTGGTAATGCATGAAAAACCACTCCAGAGCAACCTGCCCAAGGGACTATGAGGTAGGTACTTCAGAGTATTCCACCTATAAAGAAATGTTAGAAATGACAGAAAGGGAATTTAGAATACAGACGATGAATTGGAGGAAATGATGGAAACTGCTGATAAAGTGGAAAATAACCAAAAGGAATTCCAAAAATAGAATCAAATAAGAGATGAATGATGTGAAGAATATAGAAAGGACATAGCAGAGCTGAAAGAATTAAAGCAGTCAATTAGGGAACTTAAAGATGCAATAGAAAGTATCAACAACAGATTAGACCATGCAGGAGAAAGAATCTCAGAGGTAGAGGACAAAGCTCTTGAGATAACTCAGATAGTTAAAGAGGCAGAAAAGAAGAGAGAGAAAGAAGAACATACACTGACAGAATTATGGGACTTTATGAAGTGTTCAAACATACAAGTTATAGGTATCTCAGAAGGGGAAGAAGAATGCCCCACGGGAATGGAGGCCATACTAGAGAATCTTATAAATGAAAATTTCCCAATCTTATAAATGAAACTTTCCCAAATATCACCAAAGATTCTGACACACTCCTTTCAGAGAGATATTGGACACCAGGTTGCCTCAACTCTAACTGAGCTTCTCCAAGACACATTGCGATGAACCTGTCCAAAGTCAAAACAAAAGAAAAGATTCTTCAAGCTGCCAGGAGTAAGCACCAGTTGACCTACAGGGGCAAATCTATCAGGGTGACTGCAGACTTCTCTAATGAAACTTTCCAAGAAAGAAGACAATGGTCGTCTACCTTTAATCTACTTAATCAGAACAATTTCTGCCTAGAATTCTATATCCTGCTAAGCTAAGCTTTAAAATTGGCAGAGAAATCACATCATTTACTGAGATACAAACATTAAGGAAATTTGCCACAAGACCAGCTCTACAGGAAATACTTCAATCTATTCTACATACTGACTATCACAATGGTTCAACAGTTAAGAACTCAGAAATTAAAGAACCTAACCTCTACAAGGATGCAAAAGAGAAAACTAAGCAATGGACTCTCACAAAATAAGATGAATAGAACACTACTACATTTATCATTTATCTCAATAAATGTTAATGGCTTGAATTCCCCACTGAAGAGGCATAGATTGGTTGACTGGATTAAAAAACACAAGCCATCCATTTTCTATCTGCAGGAAACACACCTAGCCTCAAAAGACAAATTAAAACTAAGAGTTAAGGGCTGGAAGACAACTTTTCAGACAAACGGAATTCAGAAGAAAAGAGAAGTTGTGATCTTATTTTCACATACATGTGGATTTAAAGCAAGTAAAGTCAAAAAAGACAAAGATAGTCATGTTATATTGGTCAAGGGAAAAATACAACAAGAAGATGTTTCAATTCTAAATATTTATGCACTCAACTTAAATGCTCCCAGATTCTTGAAACAGACCTTACTCAGTCTGAGTAATATGATATCCTATAACACCATAAAAACAGGGGACTTTAACACTCCTCTTACAGAGTTGGACATATCCTCTAAAAAGAAATTTTAAAAAGATATAAGGGACTTAAATGAGACCCTAGAACTGTGCTTGATAGATGTGTTTAGAACACTCCATCCCAAAGATAAAGAATAGACATTCTTCTCATCACCCCATGGAACATTCTCCAAAATTGATCATTTTAGAAGGTGACCCATTGATTTTGTTGATAATTATGGTTAAAATGATGATAATACTCGGGGAAAGCTTTTTTAAAAAATGAAATTGATTGTATTCTAGGACTCAAAACAAACCTCAACAGAATCAAAAGAATTGAAATTTTACCTTGCATCTTCTCAGACCACAAGGCACTAAAGGTGGAACTCAAGTCCAACAAAAACTTTCAACCTCCCCCCCCCCAAAAAAAACTTTCAACCCCTTGGGTGGCACCTGTGGCTCAGTGAGTAGGGCGCCAGCCCCATACACTGAGGGTGGAAGGTTCAAACCCAGCCCCAGTTAAACTACATCAAAAAAATAGCTGGGTAGCAGGCACCTCTAGTCCTAGCCACTTGGGAGGCTGAGGCAAGAGAACTAAATAAGCCTAAGAGCTGGAGATTGCTGTGAGCTGTGATACCAGAGAACTCTACCAAGGACGACAAGTGAAATTCTGTCTCTAAAAAAAAAAAAAAAAAAGTTCAACCCAAAGGCATGGAAATTAAACCTTCTGTTGAATGACAGTTGGGTGCAGGAAATAAATAAAAGAGGAAATCATTAACTTCCTTCAGCATAAAAAAAAATGAAGACACAAGCTACCAAAACCTGTGAGATACTGCAAAAGCAGTTCTGAGAGGAAAATTTATTGCTTTAGATGCCTACATTTGAAAAACAGAAAGAGTGCATCAACAAACTCACAAGCTATCTTATGGAATTGCAAAAAAGAAGAATGATTTAAGCCTAAACCCAATAAAAGAAAATAAATATCCAAAATTAAATCAGAGATCAATGATATTGAAAACAAAAGAATCAATCAGAAAATTAATGAATCAAGGAGTTGGTTTTTTGAAAAAATAAAATAATAAACCTTTGGCCAGACTAAGTAGAAATAGAAAAGTAAAATCTCTAGTAACCTCAATCAGAAAAGGGAAAAAACAACTTATGCCACAGAGATACAAGAGATAATCTCTGAATACTACCAAAAACTCTATGCACAGAACTTTGACAATGTGAAGGAAATGGATCAATATTTGGAATCACACCCTCTCCCTAGACTTAGCCAGGAAGAAATAGAGCTCCTGAACAGACCAATTTCAAGCATTGAGATTAAAGAAAAAATAAAAATTCTTCCAACAAAAAAGTGCCCTGGTCTGGATGACTTCACACCAGAATTCTGTCAAGCTTTCAAGGAAGAGCATATTCCTGTACTGCAGAAATTATTCCCCAAAATTGAGGAGTAAGGAATCCTATGCAACACAGTCTACAAAGCAAACATCACCCTGATACCAAAACCAGGAAAAGACCCAACTAAAAAGGAGAATTTCAGACCAATTTCACTGATGAATATGGATGCAAAACTTCTCAACAAAATCCTAGCCAGTAGATTACAGCTTATCATCAAAAAAGTCATACATCATGATCAAGTCGGTTTCATCTCAGGGATGCAAGGCTGATTTAACATATGCAAGTCCATAAACGTTATCTACTGTACTAACAGAAGCAAAAACAAAGACCATATGATCCTCTCAATAGATTCAGAAAAAGCATTCAATAAAATCCAGCATCCTTTTCTAATTAGAACACTGAAGAGTATAGGCACAGGCAGCACATTTCTTTCTTCCTTTCTTTATTTATTAAATCATACCTCTGTACATTAGTGCAATCATGGGGTACAGTGTGTGGGCTTCATATACAATCTGCAATATTTTTATCCAACTGTTCAACATAACCTTCATGAGATTTTCTCATTTATTATGTGAAAACATTTGTGTTCTACATTTAGTAGGTTTCACCTGTCCCTTCTAAGATGTACCATAAGTGTGATCCCACCATTTACACTCTCTCCACCAAACCTTCCCCTTCCCCTTTCCTGCCTTAGCCCTTTCCCCATATTCTTGTGCTATAATTGGGTTATAGCCTACATATGAAAACTATAAATTAGCTTCATAGTAGGGCTTAGTTCATTGGATACCTTTTCTTCCATTCTTGAGATACTTTGCTAAGAAGAATGGGTTCCAG
>CAUYON010087122.1:0-37417 GCA_963573935.1 Arctocebus calabarensis
GGGCGCCTGTAGTCCCAGCTACTTGGGAGGCAGAGGCAAGAGACTCACTTGAGCCCAGGAATTGGAGGTTGCTGTGAGCTGTGATGCCACAGCACTCTATCCAGGGTGACAGCTTGAGGCTCTGTCTCAAAAAAAAAAAAAGTTTCTTAAATGGGTCTTACATTCTTTACCTACTCCAGCAGGTTATTTTGGATAATTCTTAGTTTTTTCTGCATCCAAAAACCTGAGGCTTTGAGTAAAATGTTTAATTAAGAAAAGAATTCTCAAATTTCAATTACCATATAGTCACCCAAGCTTAAATATAGCAAAACTGCATTAGCTCTTGTAATTTTAATTCAAGAAGGTTAAAATCAGATAACTGCATGCTGCTGTTTATCCTGAATTCCCTATATCTATATTTAAGTTCATCTACTTTAGCCTAGACACTAGTGCCATCCCTTCAGCAGCCAAGCAAACTGACAGTTAGATTACCTTTCCATTCTTGTTTAAGAATAGGTTATTCATTCTTCTAGGCCTTACTCAAATACCACCTTCTTTAAAATGTCATCCTTCCCACAACCATTCAATCAAAATTAATTATTCTTTCCTCTGTGCACCCACAGCACATTGCTTGTACTTCTATTATAATTCTTATTTCATTCTGTATTTTAGCTACCTGCTTTCAACATATGTAAGTGGGCCCTTTCCAAAGGAAGGATCTATCCACTCAGTCAGCCAGATCAGCCATATCAACCCTGGAAATCAATAGTAACAGCACGGTAAGACTGCCTTCACATTTGATTCTATATTAATGGTGGCAAAGAGAGACACTATATATTATTACTAAAACCTGCTGTCCTCTACTCAAACCAGGAAGAGATTAAAAGGAATATTCAGGATACTAAACTACTAAAAGTCCTTACGTTAGCTTACTCTCCAGTAGAACAATGAAGTAATCATAGGGCAGATAGCATAATAAAGTAGTAAACTAGCGACTCGGTGCCTGTGGCTCAACAGGTTAAGGAGCCAGCCACATACACCTGAGCTGGCGGGTTCAAATCCAGCCCCTGGGCCCGCCAAACAACGACGGCTGCAACCAAAAAATGGCCGGGCGTTGTGGCGGGCGCCTGTAGTCCCAGCTACTTGGGAGGCGGAGGCAAGAGACTCACTTGAGCCCAGGAATTGGCGGTTGCTGTGAGCTGTGATGCCACAGCACTCTATCCAAGGTGACAGCTTGAGGCTCTGTCTCAAAAAAACAAAAACAAAAACAAAGTAGTAAACTAGGACTGCAATGGGGAAACAAATTAATTATTAAAATAATATAACGGATTATTTTATGTCCATAAATTGATGGTTAGCGGGAAAGCAACTATTTGGGGGCTATATATTCGGCATCACTTTTCTGTTAACTGACCCTACTCCGACCCACATGTTCATGCGTGTGCAATTTAACCTCTATACCCTGATCACAGATGACTGGTCTAAGATAATTCAGTGATCTTCCTCAAAACTTTTCTAGACACACTGCAAAAACAAAGCCAGTCTTCTGAATGATTGAAATGGTTAAGATATAAACAACGAGGGAACTGCTGATAGCACTGTTTTTCCCAATGTGAAGAGGGCAGATCTGTGATGAGAGAAAATGCAATTTACTTTAGGTTAAAGCAAATGTAAGAAACAGTCCGTAGGGCCCTCAACTCTGGGTCCAATATTCCTAGGCCCTCACCCTGTATTTATCTGGATCTGTGAGACAGTCATTGCAACAGTTTCATGCCTGTAATTCCTACATTTTGGGAGGCTAAAGTGGGAGTATCATTTGAGGCCAGAAGTTCAAGACCAGCATGGGCAAGAATGAGACTCTGTCTCTACCAAAAATAGAAAAACTAGCCAAGCTCTATGGTGGATGCCTGTAGTTTCAGCCCCTCAGGAGCCTGAGGCAAGAGGATTGGCTCAAGCCCAAGAATTTGAGGTTGCTCTAAGCTATGACACCATGGCACTCTACCCAGGGCAACAGAGTGAGACTCTGTCTCAAAATATATAAAAATAAATAAATATATATATATATATATATATACATAATAGCAAAATAATCTTAACATTTGGAGGGAGCATGCTATCTTTTTAATCCAGATCTCTAGTATATCAAAACATTTCAAACTTAAAAAGAAAAATGTAACATTTTAAACATCCCTAAATCATTATCATTCATCCGATCTTTCTTCTTGCTATAGGAATCAGTTATTACACTTACATCCATGTAGTTTTTATTCTGTCTTAAAGCACTTTGCAATATGAACTATACAATATACATTGAATGAAATAAAACTGCACACTTTATACAGCAGAAGTAACAAATATTTATTTTCATTTATGCTTGATATAACTGCCAGTGTCTTTGTCTAGAAATATTTCCTGTTTGAAGCATGGAAGATATTTCTGATAAATAATTTTGCTATCAGTAATATATTATAGACAACACGAGTACAAGCAATGATAGAATGGCAAATACAAGGTATGTTCTTGAGAATGGGATTACTAAAATTTTAGGACTGAAGGAGATTTTAGAGATCATCTAGTCAACTTTCCATCTTGCAGATACTAAAATTAAACTCCCATTGGAAAAATCCAAAGTAGAACGTCATCTAGTATTCTTTCCCCATGTAGTGGTAACAGAATCAAGACTGGTCAGTTTCTAAGTCTTTGCTATCACAGACTTTCCGAATAAAACATGAGTATATTCAGTCAACATTTTAATATGAAAAAAGAAAAAAAAATAGAAATTTTGATTAGGAAAAAATACATTTTAAAGGCAAATCTGCAGTAAAATAATTAACTGCCATAGCAGAGATTGTAGAAAACTACTATTTACACAACAAAAAAGATAGAAGGCTCATACAAAGGTCTTACACTTTCAAAAGATCACCTGCTAGGGAAAGATGACCAGTTCCCAAAGCAGTGTTGAACACTCGTGTATCTTGAAAAAGTGTTCAACTTTCAAGTAAGGTTTGGATGTATTAGACTATGTAAAAGTTAAGAGGTTCCACAATTATTACTCACATCTTTAATGTGCTTTAATAAAGTGTTTATCTCCAACAGAAAAGACTATATTATCTAGGACTTTCCAAGTTTATTTGATCATGTAAAACCTTTTCATACAATAGCTATTCTAACATCTCCCAGACAAGTATTGCTAGAATAAATTTTGGGAAACACTTAGAGGCACCTTTTGTAAGAAAAAAAGACTAAAGACCCACATTTGATCATAAATTCACAATAAAGCAACATAAAAGTGCTGTTTGAAAAAATGGTAAAATCTTACTCTCCACTACATGTATGCTACCATTCTAAAATATTGTTATATAACCCTTTTTATGTAGAGCATAAGAAAGTTGAAGTCAAGCATTGTAAGTGCTCCTGATACATAAATTAACCACTCTCATATTAGGGGGCCCTAGTTTGCCACTAATTGTCACACCCTAACTTGTTCCAATTTTAATTTAAAACTACCTGTCAGAGGAGCACTTTCATGGCAGAAGCAGGAGAAAGAGAAAAGGAGGGCAGATATAATAAACTATGTTCTTGGGGGGTTAAAAAAATACTAAATTAAGATTTTAGGGACTCTTTAGAAAAGTCGTCTGCCTTACACACTTTTCCCCTTCCAGTGACAGAAAATCCTCTCCTTTTAAACACTTCTCTTTCCCCTCCACTATGGTCTAAACATATGTGTCTCTGCCACCTTAAATGCATATGTTGAAACCTAACCCCTCTCTAGGGTGATGGTTATTTAAGAGGGTGGAATTTTTGGAGGTAGTCATGAAGAGTTCTGCTCTCATAGATGGAATTAGTGCCCTTATAAAACAGGCATCCAGGAGCCCTCTTGCCTTCCATCATGGGAGGATATAGAAGGTCACATCTAGAAGGCACTGTCCAAAAGGAGCAGGCCCTGACCAGACAAGTATGCTGGTCTCTTGATCTTGGACTTCCCAGCCTCCAGAACTGTAAGAAATAAATTTCTATTTATAAATTACCCAGCCTAAGGTATTTTGTTATAATGGCCCAAACAGGCTTAGACATCCTCTCTATGTGACTCTTGGAGTTACTTATTTAGGGTCCCACTCCCAAGAATGGACATGATATAAAACTCACTAACATCACTCTCCTAGTCACAATTATTGACAAGTGAGATAAGCCAGGTTAAGGAACATGTGTCATGAGAGAGAAAATTTCTCCTCTGGACTCACCAGTTGGGGAGGGGAAAGCCTAAAACTGCCCAGTGCTATAACTTCTCAAGCTTCTTTTCCTCCACTTTTCCAACTTATGTCTCAATTCAGACTACAAGAAGGAAGTCAGCCTATAACACACTCAGAAAACAGCATTCTCTAGAACTCTCTACTAAAGGAGAATAAGAGTCCATGATTACAGTAATTCCCTGATCACATTCTAAGTCCCTAAAGTCAGCTCCTCTCCTATACTTTGTGGCTTTATGTAAGGGGAATCAATTCCCCTTTTCGCTTAAGCTAATTTTGAGCTATCTGCCATTTGTCAAGGGTCCTAATCTACCTTTGTAACTCAAGAAAGCGATGTACCTCAAAAGAACTGCAAAGATTAAAAATTTAATATTCAGTAAAGGTGGGGATATTAATTAGTACATTCTTGGTGGAAGGCAAGTTAGTAATGTCAATCAAAATTTTGAAAGTCATATACGCTTCACCCAAAAAACTTACAGTAATTAATCTTACATTATAAAAAAACTTAACAATATGTGATGAAAAATGTCCAGTATTACTATATACATAGCATTCTACAACTAGTGAAAACTTAGAAAGCTCAATGTTCAACAATTAGGGACTGATTAAACATAACATGTAAAATAGAGCCATTAAAGTAAAAGATGTATATAAACAATTTTAAAGATCTTTATAAAATACTATTGGACATCTTTATGTCATATACCAATGCTATTTCGAGATAGAGCCACTTGTCACTGCCAATAAAAGTTTCAAGAATTGTTGATCCAAGAGTGCTAACATGTAAAAGTAGGTTAGGTTCTAATAACAAAATTCATAAATGATGAAACCTTAACTCTCCACAGAAAAAAAATATACAACAGGGCAGCGCCTGTGGCTCAAAGGAGTAACTGGCCCCATATGCCAGAGGAGGTGGGTTCAAACCCAGTCCCGGCCAAAAACTGCAAAAAATAAATAAATAAATAAAAATAAAAAATATATACAACAACAAAACAACAGTGGGGTCAGAGACTGGTGTGACTGATTTATTAAAATTCTATATAAAACTAATACTATTATGAGGAGTAAATAAAATAACAGGCTCTAGAAAGTATTTTACACTTGGTAAGCTCTCAATAAAGTTTACTAACATTATTTCCACAAATATGAAAAAATGTCCAAAATACACTACAGAGAGAGGAAGTATACTACAGAGGAGGGAGATGTACAAATGTTTAAGCAGGATCACAAACTCAAATGGCTCCAGGAGTCAGGTAGATAATATAAATTAATTAAATAAAAACTAGAAAACCAGAGAATGCTCTATCTCTGAAGGAAGTAGTCACTTAACCAACTACTGTCACATGAGAAAAAAGGCTGTAGTGTTTCTGAATCTTAAGCAAAAAATACAGGTTTTATATGAAATATTTTTTTTATAAGAGTAGAAACCAATACTTTTTCTAAAAAACACAGTACACAGCTGGTGCCTGTGGCTCAAGGAGGAGGGGAGGGCACCAACCTCATATACCAGAGGTGGTGGTTCAAACCTGGCACCAGCCAAAAAAAAAAAAAGCACAGTACAGGTCTAACAAAACTTGTGTACTGGTCACTTACAGCCAGTGGTTCAACAATTTGCAAACTCTGATGTATCAATGATTCCACCACACATATTCAAATACACGATTATATACTGAAGAACAAACAAAAACAAAAATTTTTAAAGTAGTTAACACTAGAGAGAGAGAGCGCCACCAACACCACCAGATGGAGCTTAATTTCACATTTTATCTTTCAGTATTATTACATTTTTTACATGTGGGGACCAGCCCCAAACTACACCATGAGTTCTTTCAGTGACTAGCAGAGATGAGAGGATGAGGGAAAAGTGAATAGTCAAGACAAAAGAAAGAAGTTTTTTTCGTTTTTTTTGTTTTGTTTTGTTTTTTATAGTTTTTGGCCAGGGCAGGGTTTGAACCTATTACCCCTGAGCATATGGGGCTGGTGCCCTACTCCTTGAGCCACAGGAACCTCCCCAAAAAAAAGTTTTTTAAGAGGCTGGGCCAGGGGACTTCCCACCTCCAACCATGAGGACTGTCAGAAACACCTAACTCCAGGCCAGTTCTGTTCTTCTTACTCACATCACTGTTCTAATCATCAATCTAACGGGGGAAGGCTAGACCCTTACATCATGGTTCTTGCTGGGCTTGCATTTTCTAACCAAACTATTGCTCCAACTAACTACCTTAATTAGACCTCTTACTTTTATTACTCTGAGTTATTTATGATCTCAACACAAACAGAGCATGGGACAGGGAACACAGTCCAGAAGCAGAATGTCAAAACAGACCCCAATAAGACCATGCACACAAATCTCAAGCGTGGCAATTAAATCCCCAGAAGACTTGTGGGCAGCCACGCTGGTGCTTCTGCCAATACCCAGACAACAGAAGAAAGGAGATACTTTCCTCCTCATCTTCCTGAGAGACTTTTTCTTTCTTAACAAGGTTTAGTTGACTGCCCTGTCTCCAGCACATTCTGCATTCCCTCGCTATTTTCCTAATTTCCCAAATGTATTCACTCTCCCTTGAGAGGGCAGCATGCCTTGTCTCTCAGTGCTCACTGACCTCTGAACAGAGTGCACTAGAAGACGGGTAAAGCTCTGACAGTCTGCTTGAAAATGCCAGGCTTCAGGCTGTCTTCACTTTGCAAAAGATTTTGTGTTTCTCGGTATTATTCCTATAGTCTGAATGTGTACACACTTTTCTCTAATCCACTTCTCTCCTGTCTCTGTTCCCTTTTGCCCATCATCTGCAATCATTTTCTTAATTCAATTCCTAACTTACTTATAATGAACAATTGAAAATTGGTTTCAAGCTCATTAAATCATTACTTCTAGCATTGCAAGCACATCAAGAAATGACTCTTCCCTTAAGTACCCACAGGTCCACCCACAACAACACACAAATACACTTTAATAAGTTCTTTAAACTAAGTAAAAGCATGACATAAGAATTTAGCAGCTCTGCCACTTGCAATTTAATTCAAATCCAATTTCTACTGTATGGATTTTAAATTTATCAAAACATAATTTCTACACTTGATGTTAGCCAAAAGGCTGAGAAGTGATAAAAGCATAATTTTAGTTGTCTTAAAATCAAAATGTTCAGTACTGCCTCTTAAGTGGAAAGGGGAGATCACTTTTTAATTTTTTTTCATCTTTATGTCTAAAAATAGTATTTTCTTCAGTCCTCATCCTGAATCAGACTTTAAAGATTAATTTCAAGTGCATTTTTTTCTTAAGGTTAAAAAAGAAAAATAGCAAACAGACAATTAAAGGAAACATTTTACTTCTATTTAGCACTCAAATTGTACTTGTTTTCTTTCTTTCACTAGTTCCTGCATTTCTATTAATATTTTCAGTACCAGGCAGACACAATTAGCGATGACGCTAAAATTGAAAAGTACTATATGAAGAAATAAGTAAAAACATTTATTAGAGTAATAACCATTTACTCTGAAAAAAATGAAAATACTTAACTTTTTAGACACTCACTTGAAGTCTAACTGAATGTACTATTATATATAATTTTTAGCAAGTTTATTTATGTGCTTTCCAGGATATAGAAGATTAGAAGATAGAAGGACAAATGTATGAAGTCACAACTGAATAGCAAATAAATTGTGAAACTATACACAGTAAAATATTCAAAATACAATATCGAAATATAATTGCTAAGCACAGACAGATTTGTGCTTGAAACCTGGCACTGCCACTGGTGCAATCTTGAGCAAGTTACTTAACTTCTCTACTCCTTGGTGTAAAAGGAATAATACAGTACTTTATAAAAATTGTGAAGATTAAATAACATAACCAAAGTACTTAGAACAAATAGAACATTTAAGTGCCCAATAAATGTTAGCTAGAATTATTTAAACCTGTATTAAACAAACAAACAAAAAAAAATATGCTCAATTATCTTCACTTAGAAATCAGGAAGTATGTAGTAGCTTAAAAATTTGTATAAAAAATGGCTTAACAGTTAGCAAAAAAAAAAACAGTTTTGGTGCTTATACTTAAGTTATATACATTAAAAAAATACAGAGAAGCACTTTATTCCTTGAAATGCAACATAAATGAGGCATGAGTTTGTCAATATCCAACCTGACAGGAAAACCTTTTCATGTTAGTGCTAGAACATAAACTCCAAGATATAAGGACTCAAACTGTCTTAATATTGCAGTATACGCCCTTGGCACACCGTTGAGGCTGAATACTGACTACATCACTTCTTTTATTCCTCACATTAACGTGAGAATGTTAAACATGATTACCCAATTTAAAGCTGAGGAAACTGAAATAAAATGTGGTTGAGTATCTTGAAAGTGGCAAAAGAGGTCTAACTTTTTAACTCCTAGCAGTGTCCATTCCTCACACCAAGACTCCCTTATCTGGTCACCCCAAACCCCTTCATCTGGTAACCCAATGTGATTTAAAGTTTTGATCACCAGAATAATCATCAACATAATAGCATTTTCAATTTTTTTAACCTCTAATTTCAAATTTGCAGTTCTTAAGATGGTACCAAAGTCCACTACTCCAAAATAATTCTCATACAAACTATGCCCATCAACTAAAGCAATATATGACATTTGATACTATAAAATACCTTAAATACACAGCATTATCCTGTACATATCATCTTGTTACCAGCTTTTAAAAAATACTTTCTTGGATTGGGGCCCATAGCACAGTGGTTATGGCGCCAACCACATACACCGAGGCTGGCAGGCTCAAACCTTACCTGGGCCAGCTAAACAATAATAACAACTGCAACAAAAAATAGCTGGGCATTGTAGTGGGTGCCTGTAGTCCCAGCTACTTGGGAGGTTGAAGCAAGAGAACTGCTTAAGCACAAGAATTTGAGATTGTTGTGAGCTGTGATGGCACAGCACTCTACCCAGCTTGAGACTCTGTCTCAAAAAAAAAAAAAAAAAAATTTATTTGCCCCAAACTACCATTTTATTAATAATAGCCTAATTCTAGTTTAGCTAAATGTTTCTGGGTAGCTGCTTCCTAAGGTACCATATAAATTTCACACCCCAATATTTTTATTAAACACTTTCTAATTTATGCCATTACTTCATTAATAGATGCCATGAAAAAAGGGCACAAAAGAAACAAAGAATATAATCACCTGTTTCAAGAACCTTAAAATCTACTTTGAGTAAGATATGAGTACATGAAACTACTAGCAAATTTCTCCAAAGCAACATACAAAAAAGAAAGGAACTGAAGATTATTGTGTATGTGCTCCAATTTTAAACATATGCTAGGCATCTTCACATACATCATCTCAGTTCTTAAAACTCTGTAAGATAGGTGTTGCCATCTTCCTTTTGGAGAAGAAAACTAAAGTTCCAAAAGCCTAAATGACTTCCCAAGATAAAGGACTAATCAGGATATGAAATTCGTCTTTTTTTTTTGAGACAGAGCTTCAAGCTGTCACCCTGGATAGAGTGCTGTGGCATCACAGCTCACAGCAACCTCCAATTCCTGGGCTCAAGCGATTCTCTTGCCTCGGCCTCCCGAGTAGCTGGGACTACAGGCACCAGCCACAACGCCCGGCCATTTTTTGGTTGCAGCCGTCATTGTTGTTTGGCGGGCCCAGGCTGGATTCGAACCCGCCAGCTCAGGTGTACGTGGCTAGCACCTTAGCCCGTTGAGCCACAGGTGCCGAGCCAAGTCTTTTTTTCTTAAACTATACTATGCAGCCTTCACAAGTACATGATAACAGGGTACAGATAACATTTATAAACCTATATGAAAACAAAGAAAGATATCATTGATACCAAGGGGTGCCATAGTGAGAGTCTATCTCAAAAAAATGATAAATAAATAAAGTACAATAGTTTTAATCCAGCTCTTTCAAACTGTATACATAGTGGCAAAGCTATTGCAAAAATTGTTGGAGTTACTTTAATTACAAAATTGTTAAGAAGTTCTACTCAGTTAAGATTTATCAATTAAATACAAATTAGTTTATACACTCGTTAAACAACCTGGATAAAAGTCTAGTAGATAAAAGTCTACTTGGAATACTTCCTTAAGACATTTGCTTTTTGAGAGGTAGCTCAAAAGAATTGTTTGTTTTTGAGGCAGAGTCTTACTCTGTTGCCCCAAGATGGACTGCAGTGGCCATCAGCCTAGTTCACAGCAACTGCAAAGTTCTGAGTTCAGATGATTCCCTGCCTCAACCTCCCAAGTAGCTGGAACTACAGGTGCACAACACAAACACCTGGCTACTTTTTCTATTTTTAGTAGAAATAAGGTCTCTCTCTTGCTCAAGCTAGTCTCAAACTCCTGAGCTCAAGGGATCCTCCTGCTTTGGCCTCCCAGAGCACTAGGATTATAGGTATGAGCCACCATGCCTGGACTAACAGAATTTTCTAATGAAAGTAAGATTACATATCATTCCTATTGACTAGAGCCTCAATTACGAAGATCTTTTCTTCTTCCTGGATATTTATCTTCTTTGCCCAGATGTGACAGAAGAAATCCTTAGTAGTTTTATTACTTTAGTTTTCCAGATCTCTTTTTTAACATCTCAAATTCCAAATATGCTTCATTGTTCTTCAATTGAATTTATAGAAGCAGAGTTGAGATTTTATCTATGTTATTAGATTGTTTCAAAAAAGCACCCTGTTCAACATAACCAGGAATCTATCACCAGCAAGTAAAAATAGACTCTTCTTATTCATCACCTCTACCCTAATAGCCTACTGTTGATTCTCCACAATAAGCCTCAGTTTGAAATCAAAATAGTAACATGTGTTTTTAATATATTAGCTATTGCAAACAAAACCTAAATCCTACCTAAGAGTTAACCTCCTACTATGTAGCAATTAGTACTTATTTCCTAAAGTCTTTGGCCAGTCATGATAGTATTAAACATTTTCATTAAAAATTAATTTAGGCCAAAATGTGGAAACAACCTAAATGCCCACCGATCCAGGAATGGATTAACAAGCTATGGTATATGTACACTATGGATCTTTAAAATTTTTTGAGGCACCCCCTGAGATGCTCTCGTTGGAACACCACCGTGCCCCAACACACCCATTAAAATCACTGATTTAGATCCTAAAGTAGAGAGGAATTTAATTGTACAACTTCCTTCAAATTGGAACAAATAAAAGTCATGAAAAACCAGAAAGAGTAAGACAAACTTAAAAATGTCACAACAGGTTTTCTTTTATAAACCATCAGTAAATTATCAATATGTATACTTTCTATATTATTTTAGTGAAGAGAAATTCTGGACTCACCATCTTTCACAGGCAGAAAGTGGTTTTAGGAAACAGTTTCCAAAAAAGTCTTTTTTGTTCTAAGCATAAAATTATAGTTTAATGGCCACACTTAAAAGTTGAAAGATTTATTATCAATTAAGTAAGAAAATAGGGAAAAAAAACTAACACTAGTGATATACTCTTAAATACTGTAGTTTTGGGGTTTTCTTTCTCCTTAGAAAAATGACATTTCAACCAAATTATTTCAGTTCAGTAAAATATATTGAGATGCAAACTCGCTAAAAATTATTAAAACCTTAATTAATCAGAGAAATTGATCTTATGTGATAACTAAAAACATCCTTTTTCTGGAATGAAAATAGAAATTAGAGAAATTCAAAGGTGATAAATATTGTCAATTAGCTATATCCTTTTACTGATGCCAAACACACTGTGTTTACATTATTTCAATCTACTTCTAATTTTATTTGATCTCATTATTGATTTATTTGTCGGGGGGAAAGAATGCTGACTTTTTTCTCTATGAAGTTGGAATGATTCAAGAGTGAAATAGAATGACTCAAACAGTTGAAAGAATAAATACAAATTTCTCAGCTCTTTCCTTACTTTCTTTGAGGAATTATGTCTGTTTGTAGTGAATGTAAACTTTCTTCCACCCCTGCTATGAAGGGCAGGTCTCTCTGGGAAAGGTCTTCCTTTGTGAACACTGTTGGTGATTTTCATTATTTGATTAATGAGAATGTTCAGATAGTGGCAAGCTGAAAAGGCTCAAACTCTTAATCTACATTAAACATCATCATTAATAAAAACAGCAACAGACTGAATAAATATACATGCTTTTGAAACTTGGGAATTGTGAATTTTTTTCTAAGCATGATGAGACATAAAAATATTTAATATCTTCATGGCAAAATGAACATAAACTAAGGAAAATAACATTGAAAAAGTACATTTGCAACTCATGCAGAAATAATGATTGCCTTACATAAAATTTTTTTCAAAATTGATAATGAAGAATACCTTCTGCCTTAAACCTCTGCCTCTAGAAAAAAGGGTGAAAAACATAAATAGCTATTTCACAGAAAACACAAACAAACATACAAATAAATTAACAAGTGAAAGATGTTTACTCATAGCCATTGAACATTTAATGCAATGATTCTCATAATTTAAGTAGTTGTGCTAAAGTAGTATTCGTGTCTATTCTTTAAGAATCATAATATATCCCATAACGTCCTGATTCTAAATGAGAAGCAACTAAATAAAAGCAATTTCAGTTATTCTTTAAAAAAATTATATTCAACACAACTAAATAAGTTCTACCAAAAATTATATTCATTGAATAATGCTTTCCAAATTAATAAATGCAGATAATATATTTGTGGAATGCAATGAAGGTTTGTACCACTAACCGAAGGAGGAAGAGAAGAATTGACAGGGCACTAGTAAGAGGAAAAGTGTGTGTGGGGCGGCACCTGTGGCTCAGCGAGTAGGGTGCCGGCCCCATATACTGAAGGTGGCGGGTTCAAACCCGGCCCCAGCTGAATAGCAAAGCAGAAAGAAATAGCCAGGTATTGTGGCAGGCGCCTGTAGTCCCAGCAACTTGAGAGGCGGAGGCAAGAGAATCACCTAAGCCCAGAAGTTGGAGGTTGCTGTGAGCTGTGTGACGCCATGGCACTCTACTGAGGGTGACAAAGTGAGACTCTGTCTCTACAAAAAAAAAAAAAAAAAAAAAAGAGAGATAGGAAAAGTGTGGATTTGAATCATTCTTTGGAAAATATTTCCTCTTATTTTTTTCTATTTTTGGAAGAACTGGGTTGAATCATGCCTGTTAGCAAGTAAACATCCCTTAAACATAGAAGTTATTACACTGAAAACCTTTAGGACAACATAAATATGAACACAGAGAAACAGAGAAATCCTGTATTTATACAACAAACAGAAGGTGTGGAGGAAAATACCAACAGTTCCACCTTTTCGCTTGGTGTGTACCTATGTAGGACTATTGGAACAGGATGATGCATAATTTCAGTGTGTTCTATGTTATATTTTAACTGGAGATTGTTGTTTTAGTGGTTGCATCTTTACCTGAAACCATAAAGTCAATATATTACTTTTTATAGCTTCTCGGTTTAGTGCATTTGGGGGATGAAAATGTTGATAAGTAAAAAAAAAAAAAAAAAACCAAAAACCCTTTATGCCTAAAGTTGTAAACTGAACAGTGAACTAGTGTTAATATGTATGCCAATTTAATATACCAATCACAATTTACTCGTCTGATTTTAAGTACACTTGTCTTTTTCACAGCTTTAAGATTTCTCACAACCCTCATATCATTTCTAATTTTTTCCTAGAAAAAAATCCTGTTCCTCTAAGTTTAGAATATGCTTCTCTCTAAAATCCTTCCTCCTCTCAGACTGTGGTCAGACGCATTTCTTCTGTGCCTACAGAATTCTGTATGCAATTATCATAGGCTTTAGCCGTGTGTTATAATTGCTGAGGCCCAGTCTTCCTCAATTCCATGCACATGTACACATATATACACTTGTTCACAGCCTATGAGTCCCATCAGGGATAGGAAAATTTTATGTATTTTTTCCTCTGCCACTATTTCTAGCATTTTCTTAAGTAGTAGATGCTAAACATCACTTGTATTGAATTAATTATGAGAGAATTAAAAAGGTCAAAAGATGTAATCATGTTAAGTGGCAGAGTACCTTGAGCTTTTTAATTATTATTTATTTTTTTTGTAATGGGTGTATTTGTTTACTGGATAAATATTGTTTTTTTGTTTTTTTTTAACTAGTGGAGAACTGGATACATACCCTAACTCTTCTCTGTTCTTGGTGTCTGTGAACTTGCCATGTAATGATTAAAAATAGTGGGACCATATAATAAAAAAAGGACGTTAGGATAACTCCACAGTTGACCACCTCCCTACCTTAATCACCTTCTTAAATTGACCTAATTTCATAGACGGGACATGCACCCCATATACATATCAGTATAGTAGGCCTAACGCCTTACGTTGACCTCCTCTATAGGTTGACTGGTTTGTTAGTTACAGTCTTTTGAGTGGTCAAATTACAGAGGTTCTACTGTATATATGTGCTTTATAGCACATGTAAAATATCCTGCTTACCTTTCATGTTCACCTTCTTTTCCTTTCAGACATTCTGCACAGCTCACATGAAGCCAATTTATAATGTGTACTAATCTCACAAAAAAGAAAGAAAATGATTGTATATACCCTAATGTTAATATTATATTCAGTTTCTTGTGGCCCAGTGTATTGATTTTAATCTAAAATTACTCATCTATTTTAATGCAACAGAACCTCTCTGTAAGCTGACATGCAAGGGGCTGTATAAACTGGTCAACATATAAGAGGTGGTCACAATAAGGAACGAGACGCATGTACTGATACATAACGTGGGGCGTGCCTGTCTGCTCTAAGAAAATCAGGTCAGTTTAAGGAGCGGGGTCAACATGAAAGTTCTACTGTCTTCTAATTCTTTGAATTAAACCTGTATGGAGACATATTATTAGACTGGGTAAGAGACAGTTTTCAGATTGACTCAGTGGCATGAGAGACTCAGGCTTTTTCTCTGTTCCTGAAATAAGATCTTTCAAGTATATCATTGTGAACCACTATAACCCCAAGGTAATATTATGGACTGTGATTTTATGTCAGTGATATATTGATTTCAGAAATGACACAAATCTAGTTTCGATTGTGGCATCTTTTAACCTGTAACTTCTATGTAACGATGATACATTTTAAGGTTATAACATACCTCTTGCTGTCAAGGCTGATCCATCCAAGCACAACCCGCTGAGGTTTTCACTTGCTGCCCTGGAAAAGCTGGCTTTTCAATTGAAGTGATAGAAGTAATAATTGTTAACAACTATATATACATTTTTATACATACATATATTCACATATCCCTGTATTATATTATTTATACATGCATAGTTTAAGAATATATTTAATGAATAATGCAATTAATTATAATTATTTTAAATGTTTTTATTTACATCCAGAGTTTTGTGCTTGAAGTTCCCTGTTGAATCTGGAACATTATTAAAAACCTAGATCTTGGAGAAAAGGGAATACTTCTACACTGCTGGTGGAAATGCACATTAATATGTTCCTTTTGGAAGGATATTTGGAGAGTACTTAGAGATCTAAAAATAGACCTTCCATTTGACCCTATAATTCCTTTGCTAGGTATATAACCAGAAGAACAAAAATCACATTATAACAAAGGCATCTGTACTAGAATATTTATTGCAGCCCAATTCATAATTGCTAAGTCATGGAAGAAGCCCAAGTGCCCATCGAACAACGAATGGATTAATAAATTGTGGTACATGTATACCATGAAATACTACGCAGCCTTAAAGAAAGATGGAGACTTTACCTCTTTCACGTTTACATGGATGGAGCTGGAACATATTCTTCTTAGCAAAGTAGCTCAAGAATGGAATAAAAAGTATCCAATGTACTCAGCCCTACTATGAAGCTAATTTAAAGGTTTCATATGAAAGCTATAACCTAACTATATCATAAGAATATGGGAAGGGAGGGAAGGGTAATTGGTGGGGCCACACCTATGGTGCATCTTAGAAGGGTACAGGTGAAACTTACTAAATGCAGAATACAAATGTCTTTATACAATAACTAAGAAAATGCCATGAAGGGTATGTTAAACAGTTTGATGAAAACATTTCACATTGTATATGAAGCCAGCACATTGTACCCCTTGATTGCACTAATATATGCAGATATGATTTAATTAAAAAAAAAAAAGCCTAGATCTTTAAATGTCATTAGGATTCCTTCTGGGTGCTAGTATTTCCATAGTTGCCATCAGACACCACTCTTAGTGCCAACTTTAAGATTGAACTGTAGAGTATTTCGAGAAAACCTTTGCACAGATATTTTGACTGTAGTTCCAGGCATCCATCAGGAATGGTTTCCGGGCACTTTGCACAGCACACTTTTTCCTTGCATAGCATCTGTAGCAGACTATCAGCTTAGTTTCAGCTCAGGTGATCACTGAATTATATGCAACTTGTTCATTCAAAGACTTAGAACTTATGAGATGCTTGGAAGAATCTATTTTAATATTCCTTTTCGGTAGGACTTGCATCCATCCTGGGGGTTCGTCATATTACTCCTAATTAAAATCACTAAAGAGCCCACAGCTTTTCTGTGCACTGCTTACGTTATACTATGGCAATTGTAAAATAAACTTCCCACATTTCCCCTTGGCTACCAGCAGTACACTTCACTTGTTGTTCTGGGATTCTGGATGGTCTTTCAGAAAGGGGTAAACATTAGTTTCCAAGACGAGCTTCTTTCCCAGGGCTGTGGAATGACAGCTGAGTTCTAATTCACCCCTGGTCATGCACTGTGGCATCAACCACCACATGTACTTGATGGAATACGGTATTAGTAACTACCTATGCTAACTTTATCTTCAAATTTATTTCCTTCTCATAATTTTTGGATGTTGACCCTTCCAAATCTCATGTTGAAATATGATCCCCAGTTTGGATATGAGCCCTGGTAGGAGGTGTTTGCATTATGGGAACTCATGAATGAATGGCCTGGTTCACTCCGGGTGATAAGGCCTGAGTTCTCTCATTTTATTGCTTCAAATGACGGTTATTTAAAGGAAACTGGCATCACCGTCTTCTTCTCTGGCTCCTTCTCTCACACCTGCACAAAAGTACTGGGCATTTCTTCCACTTCCCAAATTATCAAGAGTCCTAACTTAGATTTGATGAACTATCATTAAAAAATCCTGCATATATTTTTGGTTACACCTGCGCCATCTCTGTCCCACCATGTATTAATTGCATGATGCATCTTAGAAATTTGCTCATAGCATTGCCTATTTAGCTCTTCATTTTTATCCTTTAAAATAATTTTAAAATGAACAACTTTCTACCTGTAAGAATAAATCAGAACTAATGAGCAAAGTTTAAGAAAAACTTTTAAGTTGTGTATGTATTATGTGTGTGTTTCTGCAAGAAATCATACAGTGTGTGTGCTTGTATCAGAACAATGTAAGATACAGTTTTTTAACAAGCTGTATTCCAAATATTTTAGTTTTATTTTTCCTACAATTTTTTAAACTTGCTACAAGAAAATGATATTGGAAGGGGAATCGCTAACTAGCTGTGTTAACTTGATTTAAGTTTTTTTTGCTAGAATTTACTGTCTCATAATTATAAGGTGGTGGCAGTTTATCTGGTCAATTATATCTAGATAAGTGAGAAAAAAGTCAGTGTCAGAACCCAGGGTAGAACCCATATACTCTGAAATTCAATTTAGAAATCATCTCTTCATAGATTGTGTTAAAGAATGAAATATATCTTCTCTTAGCTTTGTATTACTGAAACAGTGATAATTAGATGTTAACGTCTAATTATCTTTAATTTCTTATAAAGCAACACTTTACTTACTCTACAATTATACTAGTAAAAAATCCCTATTGTATGGAAAAAAATCACACTATACCTTAAACATATCTAGATTATAAATGTTTTAGGATTGTTTCTATAGTTTTTCAGAACTGTATCCTTGGGTGTCCTGGCTGAGTTCCTGGATTATAATGAACCCTCTGTAACTAAGTGGTTTGAATGGAGTGTTTTAATTCAAAGTCAGTTATATTTATTTTGAAATACATTTTAATACTTAGTTCCCTATAATACCTATTCATTTTTCTTAGAAACAAATTAAGACTTTTTCCTTCTGAAATATTATCTTGACTAAAAATTATGCAAGATGATAGATTGCATTAATCTTATAGTTTGTGAGAGGTGCAACCTGAGATTAAGTAGCTATGAGTAGAAAATTGACTTGGCTTCAGTCTTTCTGTACTGTATTCTGGAAATATTAGAGATAATTAGATAATTATTTCAAATACCATGACAAAATTTTACTTGAATTTTATCACTGAATTTACAACTGCCGTACTTGAGGATTGCATTGAATTATATATGAACATACTATTAAAAATGCTATCCTCTCTTTAATCATAGACTATACTTTAAATACTCGTGTTTTATATCCAAAGTATAGAGTTAAAGAGGAGTACTTTCTTTAAAATGGCAAAATTCTAGAGCCCCCAAATAGAATTTTTTTATTTTGTATTAAGTTTTGGTACCATGAAAGCAAGAACCTGTCTCTACTAAAAATAGAAAAATTACTCAGGCATTGTGGTGGGTGCTTTTAGTCCCAGCTACTTGGGAAGCTGAGGTAGGAGGATAGCCTGAACTAGGAATTTTGAGGATACCATGAGCTAAGCTGATGGCCTTGGAACTCTACCCCGGGCAGCTGAGTGAGACTCTGTCTCAAAAAAGAAAAAAAAAACATGAAAAAAGATCTTTCAACCAGATGTTTGGCTGTCTTCAAGAGCAAACTTTTTTTTATGTAAGTAGTTATTTTAGTAGACTAGATATGTATCATTCTCCACTACAGAACCATCCCCATTGGAGATTATACTTAATTATTTTTTATTTAGTAGGTATTTTTCAACTAATCAGCTCATTTTTAGTGTAATTCAGTTGCTTCAGTTCTAGGAGTGTGCACCTGTTTTTGTGGTCTTCTTTCAATAAAGGTGAACTTGAAGCTATTGTTAACTCTGTGGTCAGAAGAGCAGAGATAGGTCTTGTCTTATAGCATATTTGGGAATTTGTCCATTGTTAATAACAAAATGGTTAAAATGTTAAAATGTTAAACCATGTTAAAATAAAATGGTTATTCTTTAATTCAAGTTTGATTGCCATGGATGTTGCAACATAATATATTTATAGATGCTGCTCTCTTTTACTTGATTTAAGAAAAATATGGCCAGAATTACCTCAGGGTCAGGTTTTATGATATGCCTACAAAATACATGTAATTCCTCTTTCTATGATTGAATGCATTCAATCATCTTATCTCTTTAATATCCTTTAATCTGTAACTATTTGTCAAACTTTGTCTCTCATGACCTTGGTATTTGTGAAGTGTAAAGACATGTTACTTCACATAATGTTCAACAATGTGATTTTCTTGGATAATTTCCTGTGGCAAGATTCAACTTTGTCATATTAGGAAGAAGTACTGTTGAGTCTCATTGCCCTCTTTTGGAGACATCATATCCCATTAGCGGCGATGTTCACTTTGATCCTTCATTATGATAATGCTTAATTTTTTCCACTATAGTATAAATACTATCTTCAATTAATAAGCAAATTATGGGGAAATTATTTGACATGATATAATATCTTGTTCTTCATTACATATTTACCTTCTAATGTTCAATTTTTGATTGGAATTCTACTATAATAATGTATTTTCCTCTTCTCTATTTATTTATTTTATTGGTTGGTGAATTAATTGTATGTTTATATTAGCATGCTGAAGAGGGAAATATAAATGTAAAAGACAATGGCTGGTATTCACTAAGAAATAACTAATCTGTTAGGTTTTATATACTTTCAGTGATAAAACTAATCTCCTCTGGATGATATGGGTAAGAGTCATTAACTGTTGCCACATGGGACTCCAGATCTTCCAAAGTCTTCTGTAAATCTGTGAATATACAGGCCAAAACCATGTGCTGTAGCACTGGAAGATGACTATAGTTAGTAATCATTAGATACAATGACTAGAGATTACATATAATGAGGTATTGATGATAAAAAACTTCCTTTTTAATGATTATAGGGTGGCTTGTGTAAAAAAAAAACTTAGTAATTTAGAAATTTACATATGCATATAATTTATAACTGTTTTCTGAAATATTTCAGTATAAATATCTTTGAGTGTTGTAGAGAGTGCAAATAATAAAGAAAGTAAAGCAAATATATGCAATTGAAAAATCTAGATAACTAGTTTATGGGATTTTTTGTGCTATGGTTTCAACTTTATAGGAAGAAAGTTATTACCAAAATGAAATGAAAAAAAGGTATGTGTAAGTGAAGGTATGTGAAGTAAACTTTCATTGGATTTCTCTCACATAGGAGTAGAGATCATACATATAAAATATAAAAAATGGATTCTACAATTTTGTAATGTAAAACAGAAAAGCCTCAAGGAAAATGACATAAAATATATTACACTTCAGCCAATCGATGCACAGAGAAATCAGTGAATTTCTATATCTGAAGTATTGTTTACTCCCAAATACCTTATTGTTTTCATGTATCATATTGTATAATTTATATATATATTTTTATTGTTGGAGATTTATCGAGGGTACAAGAAACTAGGTTACACTGATTGCATTTATTAGGTAAAGTCCCTCTTACAATCGAGTCTTGCCCCCAAAAGGTGTGGCACACACCGAGATCCCACCTCTCTCCCACCTTCTCTCTCTCTGCTCTCCCTTTCCCCCACCCCCATGGCGTCATTAATTGTCATTAATTGTCCTCATATCAAACTTGAGTACATGGGATTCATGCTTCTCCATTCTCATGATGCTTTACTAAGAATAATGTGTTTCACTTCCATCCAGGTTAATACAAAGGATGTAAAGTATCTATCTTTTTCAGTGACTGAATAGTATTCCATAGGTACATATACCATAGTTTGTTAATCCATTCCTAGGTTGGTGGGCATTTAGGCTGTTTCCACATTTTGGTGATTGTATATTGAGCTGCAATTGTCTAGTGCAGGTGTCCTTATGATAAAAGGATTATTTTTTTTCCTTCTGGGTAGATGCCCAGTAATGGGATTGCAGGATCAAATGGGAAAGTCTAGCTTGAGTTCCTTGAGAGTTCTCCATACTTTCTTCTAAAAAAGGTTGTTTTAGTTTGCAGTCCCACCAGCAGTATAAAAGTGTTCCTTTCTCTCCATATTCATGCCAGCATCTGCAGTTTTGAGATTTTGTGATGTGGGACTTCCTTTCCGATGTTAGATGGTATCTCAGGGTGGTTTTGATTCATATTTCTCTAATAATTAGGTATTATGAGCATTTTCATATGTTTTTTAGCCATTCATCTGTCTTCTTTAGAGAAAGTTCTATTCACGTATCTTGCCAATTGATATATGGGATTGTTGGCTTTTTTCATGTGGATTAATTTGAGTTCTTTATAGATCCTAATTATCAAGCTTGTCTGATTCAAAATATTCAAATATCCTTTCCCATTGTGTAGGTTGTCTATTTGCTTTGTTATCTCCTTAGCTGTACAGAAGCTTTTCAGTTTAATTAAGTACCATTGGTTTATTTTTGTTGTTTCAATTGCCATGACAGTCTTCTTCATAAAGTCTTTACTCAAGCCGATATCATCTGATGTTTCTCCTATGCTTTCTTTGAGGATTTTTATTGTTTTATGTCTTAAATTTAAGTTCTTTATTCATCTTGAATCAATTTTTGTGAGTGAAGTAAGGCGTGGATTCAGTTTCAGTCTTTCAGTCTTTTACATGTGGATATTCAGTTCTCCCAGCACCATTTATTGAATGGGGAGGCTTTCCTCCAACGTATGTTCTTGTCTGATTTATCGAAGATTAGGTGGTTGTAAGATGTTAGTTTAACTTCCTGTTTTTCTATTCAATTCCAAACGTCTATGTCTCAGTTTTTGAGTCAACACCATGCTGTCTTGACCACTATGGCTTTGTAGTACAGCCTAAAATCGGGTATGGTGATGCCCCCGTCTTCGTTTTTATTACTAAGAACTGTGTTAGCTGTATGGGTTTTTTTCTGGTTCCATACAAAATGCAGAATCAGTTTTTTCCAAGTTTTGAAAGTACAACGTTGGTATTTTAATAGGGATCGCAATGAATTGGTAGATTCCTTTGGGAAGTATAGACATTTTAACAATGTTGATTATTCCCAGCCATGATCATGGTGTGTTTTTCCATTTGTTAATGTCCTCTGCTATTTCCTTTCTTAAGATTTCATAATTTTTGTTATAGATTTCCCTCACCTCTTTTGTTAGATATATTCGTAGGTATTTCATTTTCTTTGAAGCTATAGTGAAGGGAGTTGTATCTTTAATTAGCCTCTCATCTTGACTGTTATTGCCGTATGCAACAACTACTGACTTGTTGACATCGATTTATACCCTGAGAGATTACTATATTTTTTGATGACTTCCAGGAGTCTTGTGGTTGAGTCTTTGGGGTTCTTTAAGTATAAGATCATATCATCAACAAAGAGGGAGAGTTTGACCTCCTCTGCTCTCATTTGAATGACCTTTACTTCCTTGTCTTGCCTAATCGTATTGACTAGAACTTCCAGCATTATCTTGAATAGTAATGGTGACAGAGGACAACCTTGTCTGAAGTTTTATTGTTTATTGAATTTCATTTAGATAACAAATGTAGCAACATTTAGAAATGAAATGATCACTCCTTAATCAGAATAAAAATGATCAAAATGTATTAACATTGGGCGGCACCTGTGGCTCATCGAGTAGGACACCAGCCTCATATACCAAGGGTGGTAGGTTCAAACCCAGCCTCGGCAGAACTGCAAAACAGAAAAGTAGCCGGGTGTTGTGGCGGGTGCCTGTAGTCCCAGCTACTTGGGAGGCTGAGGCAAGAGAGTTGCCTAAACCCAGGAGTTGGAGGTTGCTGTGAGCTGTGTGATGCCATGGCACTCTACCAAGGACGATAAAGTGAGACTCTGTCTCTACAAAAAAAAAAAAAAATGTATTAACATTGTAGAAAGTGGTTGCCATTCTTGTGGCAAAAAGGGAGAAAAGGTCCATGGGCCCCTCTTTTCATTTGTCTGTTCTTGACTTTTTTAGGAAGTAAAAGGAAAAGGTTAGGAAGTAAAAGACCCAATAAGTATTCAGAAGATAATAGACTAACAGAACAAACTTGAAGAAATTGAAATAGAACAGTTTTAAACCTCATGTGAAAAGATTGTTGCTAATTTTTAATGAGTTTGTAGGAATATACATTCAGACATTTAACACTTTCAAGAGAGTTAACCAGTTTATTTAAATATGTTTAACTATGTTTACAATTAAATTATAAGTATATGATAATTATTTTCTTTCACAATATTGTACACATTAATATTGTGATCCAAATTGAAAAATACCCATGTGAATGGTATTTGCCTTTATATTTTGATATTGATAGCTTCTGATCAATTATGCTACTTGAACCAAAAATACTATATTACATAAAATTTGATGTCCCAATATGTTACATGAAATGTAATGCTGCCTATTATTTAATTATAGGAAAAAAGAATAAGGTGTTTATTCTTTAATTTTCATTATTTTATAGATGAAGAAAGGTTTGATCTAGAGACATGGTTCTCAGCCTTGTATTCGTATTTGGAGATACACGTTGAGTTACCAAGATGTTCCATTATTCTAAAATTTTAAAACTCATTTTTAGTTTATTAGCTTACAGGTGGAAAGTCCACAGGGTGTCAACTCTCAGCACTCCAAAGGACCACCAAAAATTAAAAAAAAGGTAAAGCTAAGTGTATTAGCCACCTCACAATAAGCCATAACTTCAGCATGGAAGATTCTTATTGGAAGTATAGGGATAAATAAAAATGTTCAGTTTTTGATGTTTTTTAATGGTCAAGAATCTAACCTCAAATATCCTAAGGAAGCAGGTGCATGCATGGCTCTGGAACAGAGCAAATTTCCTAACTTTAGTTGATAACTAAAACCTTGTTTGAAAAGCAAATTGTTTGTCCAGGTAAGTTATTGTCCTATTAAAAGATATGTTTGCCTAGATGAATTAGCTTTTTATCAAGATAAATTTATGTTTGAGAATTTCCAGAAGCAAACAGTAGATTATTAGTTTACAACCTTATCTTCTTGGGAAAGATGTGCTGGACGAAATGATTAAGTCAATTTGACACACTAGATCTCAGTTCTCCATCTTCATCATTTAACTATGTAGATTCAATTGTTCTATTAACAATTTCAAGGTCATATATGATTTCCTTATTATAAAAATTAATGGCATAAATTTCTGCCCCCTCAAGAAATCATATTGGAATGTAAATCACTGAAATAAAATGAATTATTCCTTTGTTTAATATTTTAATTAATGAGGCCATTATATTTATTTGTAGAAAAGCTAAAAAAATAGTATTTTAATACAGATTGAAAGAGCCACTGTCTAAGAAGCAAACCTAAAAACCAAGAGATCTCTATGATAAAATTGAACTTCTATTTAACACCAAGGGAAAGATCTATTGCTCTAAGATTATTCCTGAAATTATTATTAATTTTTCCCCATAAAAATCATGTCCTTAAAAATTACTTATTTCTTTTCTGGACATTTAGGAAAATAATTTACATCAAATACAGACCTAGATAGGTGGGAGATCTTACATGTTCAGTAATTACACATATTTAGTAATTCCATGAAGCATACATTGAGTTTTAGAGGAAAATATAATTGACTTTGACTTCCAGACTAGCTGTTTGAACTGAAAATATTTACTTCTCTGATCATGCCAATTTTTTTTTTCTTTTGCGCAAATTGTGACACCAAAATCCATAATCTGTTAACATTTTTTTTATTTGTTTGTTTTAATCCTTGGCTTTAGTATAAGGCTAGATTGTGCCTGTGTATGAAGGTGTGTGTGGGGGTGTATGTGTACATATGTTTGAAAACCTATAAACGCTGAAATTCTATAGAAGATTAAGGTACAATGTCTTGAATACATTCTAAGTGAGGCACAAGTTTTAGTTTGTAATTTTGTAGCTTTATTAACAAAAACTATTTTTACTTTTATGAATTACAATGATGGTTTTGGAGTTAATTTTAAATTCAACAAGAGAAATAATTTCCAGACGTTTAAAATCACCATTTAAGATGTCAATTGACCTGATAGAAAAATCACTTCCCAGAAAAGCAAATTCTTGGGATTGATAAATTTGTTTTTAACAATTTCCTGAAGGAAACAGTAAAGTATTCATTAATTTACACTTCTATGTACCATCAGGTGTGAATCATAAAGCCTGTTCTGACTGGTAAGTTCATTGGATATTTGGCATATAAAATGCAGAGCATATGTTGTTGTTCATATCTATACTTTACACCTCTAGCACTTAATATTTTAGGTAAAAATTTTCTTGTAATTATGAAATACCCTTCCCAGGAATGTTCCTTCACAAAACTTTGCAAGGGTATCACTTCTCCAGGCATATGCAGTTATTAACTAAAATAAGAATGATGAATAATTTTCCATACCTTTTTATAAAGATTTAAAAAGAAGACATGAGAAATATCCTCTAAGTATGGAATTCTCTGAGTATAATACCCAGGATATAAACTGAGAAGCAAAATAATTCTTCAACCTCATGAAAAGCTTAGTGTCAATTTTATGCTCAGGTTCGTAGCTTGGAACTTTGCAAGATGGATACTTATGAAGGAATAGAAGTGATAATTCAAGCATCTTTAAAGTGTCATTCCTTAAGAAATGGGAGGAAATATTAAGTCTGACAAACAGCAAGTATAACTCAAGGATAACAAAATATAGCAAGCTCTGTTAAACAACATAAAAATTGCAAAATATATTGCATCCCAAAGCAACTTATATTTGCATAAATAATGAAAATGTCTTTAAAATTTAATTTCTCGTATGGAGCAAAATTCTTATCAGTCAAAAGATAAAGAAGCATGGAAAGGTTTTTGTGTATGGTGCATGTCTGGATATTCACTTAGGATTATATCAAAATTATATGTCTTGTACATACTGAATTTCAGTTACTGGTGCAAACTATACATGTTTAGATGATGAGCTCATTTAGAAAATATCTCTTTCTCTGCAAAGACTATGCAGCATGTCTGATTTATTACTTTATTTTTGAATTCATCTTTTCTTTCTGGTACTTATCAAGGACTTGCTATTTTTTAGGCATTGTTTTAAGCACTAAGAATACTACAATTAACAAAATAAAATTAACTCCCATCCCTTCTGAATATTATCTCCTATGTAGATTCTATAGCTAACTAACAAACTGGATTGTCTTTGACATTTTTATATAGACATAGTCATTGAAAATACTTCAGCTATCAACTTCTCAGGTAGACCTCCAGAAAGGTGGTTGTTCAAGTAGACTGAAGGTTATTTTATTTATTGTTATAAAATATGAAATGGTTAATTTTATGTACTTATTAGGCTAGGCTATAGTATTTTTTAGATATTTAGTCAAATATATCTGGTTGTTGTGAAAATATTTTTGGATGCAATTAACATTGAGATAAACTAACTTTGAATAAAGCAGATTACTTTCTATAATGTAGGTGGGCCTCATCTAATCAGTTGAAAGCCTTATGAAAAACAGTAACCTCTCTGCTGGGAAAGGGAATTCTACCAGTAGATCGCCTTTGGACCTGGCATACAACCTCAGCTCTTCTCTGAGTTTCCATCCCACAGGCTTGCTTTGCAGATTTTGGTCGTCCTAGTCCCCATGGTTACATAAGCCAATTCCTTAAAATAATCTCTCTGTAGGTAGAAACCCATATTCTGTAGCTTCTATTTCATTGACGATCCCCCAGTAGTTCAAGGGATAACAATTTTGTGAGAATCTTAAAAGCATCTGAGAAGGGAATGATTGATACTATAGAGTTTTATTAAAAGTCATTCTCAATAAATCTGAGAAATTTTAAATTAAGGCTTGCAATTCAAGGAGCTGGTTCAGATGGGGTAGAGTTGGCGGTCATATAGAAGACAGGGTACTGAGGCAAGCCCTGATGTGTAACCTGTAATTCCTGGGAAGTAAACTGTTTCAGTTGGCTTAAAGTCTTTGAGAATACATTGGCACCTAAAGTATATTGCCTAATTCTAGTACTTTTAGCCTCAAACAGACAATTTTGAAAACATTTCCTAGAATTAGTTTGCACAAGGGCAAGAAGCATATGTCATTTGAATTCTAAACAGTAAATGTGTATATTTACCAGAGGTTAAAGAAAAAATAATATAGGAAAATAAAATAAGGCTTTGGGAGAATGAATCTAGGCATGGTGGCCACTTTCAAATCACTCTGAGTGTTTTGTTTTGTTTTGTTTTCCTGAGACTGCAAAGCAGTCCAGTTACTGAAGCACATCCTGAACGTCAGTCAGAAGTCCCAGCTGACGTGATGATCCCACTTCTAACTTTATGTCTGTTGACTTCTTCAGTCTGAGACTTGCACCTTTTATATGGAGGCTTAGTGAACTTTCAAACTTTCTGATTTTACTTACAATTAATAAAATAAAGAATACATGGTCTAATCCACAAACATATGCCCCCTCAAAGAATGTCTGATGGAAAGATGATGATGGAGATAAATATTTGGGGAAAAATGAGTTTTTTCTAAGTATTTGAAAGAGTGATAGATTGTAATAATTAGTATCTATTTTAAACATGTTGAATATGAAAATATTTATTTAAACTATACTGCTATTGTCATAGTAGTTTATTTTTCAGTTTTGTATCCCTTCCTTTGGCCATCAGAAATCAATCAATTATACTTTTATAACTATAAAGATTTATCATCAAATGGATGGACTTGCAACAAGAAAAGATGATGACAAATTTTATTATTATCAAAGCAGATAATGCTAGTGAAATTGCCAAATAGAAGAATTCTTATATTTTTGCTAAGAAAATGGGACGAGACCAAGTTCTGGCAAAAAAAAGGAAAAAAAATGCCTACTTATATAGTAAATGGATGTTAAAGAATACATAAGGTTTAATCTTGATTTTTACAGTTTACAGCTTTGTACTTTTATCTAGGAATAATTGTTGCTATTTGTGTGTGTATGTGTGGAGGGGAGGCCAGCAGGGCAACGCGTCCACTGTGGCTGCTGCTGATAATGGCTATGAGCAGTCTTATTTGGAGATATTTTGCCAGAATGGTCTAAGGTAGTTTTCAGAAGAGTTTCAAGCGGTTTAGAAACAATCTCATTTATTTCTGTCCTATGCTAGCTAAAAACAAAGTTCTATACTGTGTGCAATAAATAATGTGTTTATTTAGTAAAATTAATGTTGCATTGCTCTGCAGAACATTTATAAATAATTCTATGACACTTGGATGACAGGAAGGTCCTGCCACGGGTATCAGCAGCCTGTGCTATCAGTCTCCAGCAGGGGCTCTGTTAATTATCTCACCACAGTGTTTGAGACAGATAGCAATCTTTCCTAAAGAGCAGACGGATTTAAAGAGGCAAAATTAATTAAAATTGATTTCCACATTCTGGCTGGTAGAGGCCTGCTGGGAGCTGCTCCTTTCTACACACCTTGCCACTTCCCGATGTTGTACGACATGGCCCAGGTGGGCATCCCTACCTTCCAATACTAATTATGGAGCTTGAATGGGATTATCCATAGCGATTGGCAGTGAGATGCATGGAAAGGTTTTGAAATTTATTTCATTTAAGGGGTTTCTCGAGGGACCGATTCTTTCTTCTAACTTTTGTGAGTTGTTATTGAGAGGAGTACAAAGCTGAAAATCCAAGGTCACTAGGATTATCAGAAAACTTGCAAAGGAATTACACCTTTGAATAGTTAATTGCTAAACATTGTATATTTTGAAAAGACATGGGAAGTACTGAAAATAAAGATAAAACTATTAATAAGTATCTGTGTGTTAACAATTTCTCTTTTTTCTTTTAATGATGGCATGTGAATGATAGAATGCATGTCTGAGTATGAACAAAAGGATAATAAGGATAAAATATCTTGATAATCACACAAAGTCTTTTATCTATGTATAATTAACTATTACCAATTTTTATAAACAATGGAAGCATTATTACCATTAATCAAAACAATAATTACTTAGTCTTGGATATCTTGGGCTCTCTCTTTTTTTTTTAAACCCAAAAATGTATTAGTTGATGCCAATTCTAAGCTGCTGAAACAAAGGATCACCAAATCTTTCAGCGAAGTAAATGTTGTCTTTTGTGTAACCAACCCAACTATTTATACCCCGTAGATATGCTCTTTGGAGGATAGTGTTCCCAGGAATGGTTGTGTGTTATACCATCTTCCTCTTTGATACACAGATTTTAATTTATATCTACAAGAAAGAAAAAATACCTGGAGGATATTAACATCAGGAAAGGAAGAAGAGAAGGCATAGCACCTTAGTTTTTGTTTTGTTTTTTGCTGTTTTCTGGCCGGGGCAAGAGTTTGAACCCATCACCTCTGGCATATGGGGCAGCGCCCTACTCCTTTGAGCCACAGGCACTACCCCAGCAGCTTGCTTTTTAAACTGGACCTTGAACTTCTCAATATCACTGTGTTCATATGTGATCAATCACTAGCCAGTGCTGCTACCCAACAAAATCTGTTACTGTGGAGCATGCAGAGAAGAACAACTAGTTTCAGTAAGGAATGAAAACAAATCAAAGAAAGAAAACTATCAAGTTGAAATATTTAACAATGGTCAGAATTTGCTTTATGTATCTTTAAGTTTTGTATTTTATGTGTTTATAATCCTTTGTATGATTAGAAACTTGATGTTGAAGATAAATCATGATTTGGATAGCAAATAAGTCACATGAAATAGCTTCTTTATTCTACATATTTCACTGATTTTAAGAAAATAATAATTTAGATATAAATGTGAAGTAATTAATAAAAATTAGGAGTAATAGAGAATTCATTTAATAAGTATTATTATCTCTCTCAAATTTTTTTTATCTTTTTAAATTGAAACGTGTCATTCATTGTAACTAAATGAACATTTCTAAAGGGAATTTATACCTCTCTGAAAGTTACAAATATAATACATAAGGCTGTTTTTTCTGTTACATAATGGTATTTTAATCAGTATTTTCTATCTAAATATATATTTATTCTTTCAACAAATGTGTATGGACCATCCAATAATTGTAAATACACAAGTATGGAATTTGAGCAGCAACGGCAAGATAAAATAGCTAAGGCAACAGAATTGGTTAAGCCTAAGAGTTTGAGGTTGCTGTGAGCTGTGATGCCAGGCACATTACCAGCGGTGACATAGTGAGACTCTATATCAAAAAAAAAAAAGAAAGGTAATTTTATTTATTTGGTCTTTGAAGTAAAGATCTATTACTTCCAGATACTAATAGTATCTGCCATTTATAAAGAAAGAATTTTTCAGAGGAGATTTGGAGTATGAATGTATTGAAGGAAGTTTTATTGAAATTACTCAGGTCAGTATCTAAAAGTATAATAAAAACAAAGGATATAATGGTACATCATAAATATAATGAGCTTCTTTTTCACAATTCTAACTTACTGATACAAAAGTACAGCCTAACAGTTAAAAAAAATTAAAACAACTATAGAGTGTTATATTTCTCAATAGTATTTGCAGCTTATATATGTATATACTGAAAAACTGAGAGTAAGAAAAGACTTAAAACTTTAGAAATATGATCTTTCCAAATTTTCGTTTTTCTGCTTAGATAAGTTAAGTTTAAAAATACCAACTTTGAGAGTGTCTTCCGAATAATACTAGAGGAGAATGATGTTAACATTGTCCTAAAATTGAAAAAAAAAAATTGTTTCTAACAAAATTTATTTTATTCTATTAATTAATGTTTAGTGGCTTTATTTCTCCTCATACCGTTTCTCTAGTTTCAAAGGCATCTCACCATAAATATACATTACTTTGCCCTTGACTTTTAAAGGAGTTAAAGATTGTATAAAATATCATCCTGGTACACACGTTATTCTACCTTGACTGGGAACCCTAGGTTTTATCACATTTGTCCTGTGTTAGTTTTATGAAGGAGAACAGTTTGTAGCTGACAAATATTTCGTGACCTGTCAGTTACTGAGAACCAACAAGGTATGAAAACACAAAAGGCAACTTAACAAAAATATAATATTTTGAACCAAAACTAGTAGCTATAACAATATGATGACTACGTCTCTATAATGAAAAGTGATATTATGAAATTATACTAGGATATTTTGATTTTAGGTTTGTCACACATTTAATGTTTTGTAGATAAAACTAGTAGCCATAAAAATAGAATGGATATAACCAATTTCAAAAATATGTCATACCAAAAATATTAGAAAAGGATAGTAGATACTGGACCTAAAGTCTTAGTACCTCAGATTCAGATTTGTTTATTGTACATTTCAAACCAAATGTGCAAATTATTCTTTATATCTTACATAGAAATAAAGGTGGGTTGGAGACTAAGAAATTAGTTTGCAATTTCAAACTTTGCACTGCAGGGAGGGGTCCGTGGCTCATTCTTCTCTCTTTGTTCCCCATCTAACAGACAATCAAGGTAAACAATAACATTCAGACCTCGCAGAAGTGTATATTAATAACATTGTTATAAACTCCTAACCTATTTGTCTTCAGCCTTTTCCCCTCCAGGCTGACTTCAATAATGCTTGCAGAATTGTCTCATATGTTCGTACAGGGATCATTATGAATGTTTTCAGATACACAAAAATCAAGGAACATAAAGTTCATGCAGATGAAACAGATGAAGCCCTCTCAGCAATACCACTATGCCAAGCAAGTTGAATCATGCACAGATCATCAGAAAGAATGCTATTGACTGTGCTTGGTGGGTGGAAGTGAAATAATGAACTATAATAGTCTGTCTCAAAACTTTCATAGTAACCCCTGTATAAAGATTAAATAAGGATCAACTTCTAAAATCTTACTCCCGATAAGACTCATTAATTGCTCTGTATCTGGCCAGTCTCCTGTTGTCATTTTTTTTTTTTTTTTGCCTTTCTCAGCTTACTGTCTTCCCTTTTAGTTCTGCTGTGGAGTTGGCCCTTCCCTCCAGAGAGGCTTGTACAGGTGCTTTTTGTTTGTCTGTTTTCACCCCTCCATATCCTCTATAGCAACCTCTTTTCCTTGGTCATTCTACTCCTTCAAATTAGGCCTCTATCACACAGATAATACCCTTTCTCTATAGAGGATTCCATAAAAGCCTGTTCTTCCCACCATCTGGAATATTCACCATATTATTTTGTATCTGCCTGTTGTCTTCTCTAAATGCCCATCTGGCCTGTCATGTCTCTGAAGCCAAAGTCATTCTCTAAAGTTGTCACCCAATTTTCTAGAGCAGGCTACTATAAATATTCCTTCAGCAAACACATAAACATCAGTTGCCCTCTCTCATCAGCTAGTGTACAACATAAAGGCTTTATTGGTCAAATTTTTAAAAAACATTCAAATTGTTTGCTGGTATTTTTTTACTGATACTGTTGCTTCCATAATTGTGTGTTCATTGTTGTGGTTTGATAATGGACGATTGCCAGGTTATTTTGGTCATCTAGATGACTAAGTCATTTTCAATGCTTTTGACTTCAAATAGTCAATCTGGATGATTACATGTGAATCAGGCATCACAAATTTATGGACTGCTTAATAATAGACTTCAAGTTTATAAAAAGAATATGGATAATGGTAAACAGCTGTTCCCCTTTTCATTAGGAGGGAAAAAATAAGGAAATAAGCATAGCAATTACAACACAAGGGATTTAAGTTAGATAATAGTTAGGGATTATTATTTCTCAAGATCTTTTGTTAACAAAGGAAATTGTTATGGAATATTTATAAGAACTAAGAAATATTTCACAATGTTATAATTTAGAGTCCTGAAAGAGAATTAATCTGGGGGATATATGTTCAGCTCAACTACTAATACAAACTATAATATATATAGTATATAGTTTCTATTAATAGTTGAGCAAATTAGCTCACTATATGTATGTGTATATGTAAACACTATGCATATGTGTAAAGTTTGTATTAATAGTTGAGCAAATTAACTCACGCTATTCCAACACATTCACTCCAAATATTTCTTCCTCTTTGTGTATGGTTCAGCTTTAATGTACTGCAATATACTTTTCAGTGAAAGCTTACCTTTTTTCTATACTTTCTCCCCTTCCATTTGTATGACACGTAATCTCAAAGGTATTTATTTTGCATTCAAAGCATATTTGTCCGTCCCATTACTGAACAGTGGCTTTGTTTTATATTTACAATAAAATTCAAACTCCTCACTAAGGCCTAAGGCATTATGTCATGTGCCCTATTTCTGTGTTACTACTTCATCTTCTGCCTCACTCGATATATTTAATGCTTTGAACTTTGTTCTCTTTCTTGAGTGTATCAAGGTTGTTCATACCTGACATCCTTTATAATTTATGTTTGTTCCGCCTGAATGTGCACCCACGGGTCTTAACACACCTACCTCTTTGTCATCAGTCTGGTCTTGGCCAAGGTTTGACCTTTTCAAATAATTATTTTATGTACATCCTAGGTAAAGCTACCTACCCTGTATCCCTCCTGCCATCTTCATGTATTTTCTCTGTAATATTTAACGCTTTTCAAAGTCCTGGTGCATTTAGGATTTAGGTGTTTGTGTGCTTATTATTTTTCTTGCCTGTTCTTTGGAGGAATATCAGCTCCAGAAAGAAAGTGTCTTATCTGAGTTTTTTTTTTTTTTTAATCACTGCATCCCCAGGACTTAAACAAAAACCAAGGACCCAGTTTGATAAATAAATGGAGTGGACATGTGTGGAGTGGACAGTTTTATGTATAGAGTTGCACAGATTCAAGGAATAAGATGACAAGGAAAGACGTAAGGTTTCATGAATCTCATTGTTAATGCAGGTCTCATACCTTCTGGCCTCTTTGAGAGCCCAGTTATTGAAATCACTCTACTGGTAATTAATATAGTACATGGTATATTAAGTTTTTATTTTCTTGTAACTCTCTATATTGACATATATTAAAATCATCTCAGTGGATAGTTAAATGCAAACATTGTATTTCATGGGACCACCCATGAAGAAAATTCTATGAATTTAAGCCTAAAATAATATGAATTTTACCAGGATATGAAGGAAAACCAAAATAAATGCACCTGTTATTATATAATACATTTAGTTTTTAATAGCCAGTACTAGATTTGCTTCCCCCCCCATACCCTCACACATGTCTTCATTGAAATGGTAGCAATTAACTCAAACTATTCAACATCTGTAATCGAACTTTGTTTAGTCTCTTAACCAATGACTCTTAAAAAAAAAAAGTACTATAGCATCTGCTAGCTAACTGTATATAGAATATGGTCCAAATAGATGTGTGTATACCACTAGATATTAAACAGTGGCTATGTCATATTGCTATATATTTAATGATACTTGACTATTACATAAATAATCAAAATTAATGCCAGAATTTTCACATAAGTGTTCAGCATAAAATGTGAAAAAATTACTAGGAAGTTATAAGATTGTTAGCTATGTTTTACTATCTGGAAATACACCCAAGCTAATGATTTTAGAAATAGCAATGAACACATGAAATTGGTTTGGCAGCAGGCCAGGTTTGAATTATCAACTAACACTACTTGGAAACACCTTCCAAATGGATATAGGAAATATTAACGTCCAATATTACTACTGTTTTCTAAGAATGATGATGAATTCTTCCAGAAGTAATAGTTAACTTTAAGTATCATGTGACAATTTTAATGTAATCTCTAAAGAACTAATGTTAATTAACATAATATTTTTTAAAAATCATCGATTTAGTACACACTTAGAAATATGTTGACAGGACCAAAAGCCTTTAACTTTTTGAGACTGTAGTCAAGGAAAGAGAGTATCACATATTTTGAAGATATAAACTTTTGTTTTGATATAATAATTTTATCTTTGAGAAATGTTTTTCCAATATTCTCTAAAAAGCACCACTGGGTTCTCTTTAATAAGAAATAATCCCATGTCGAAGAAATTATAATTCCTTCTGTCTTTTCTCCTCCTTAAACTGTGACCCAAATGCTGCCCTACTTACAAATTAAGTTATGTTTCTCTCCTTCCTTGATTTGCTTCCTTTTTACAATATGTTTTTCTCATGTGCTTTGAAATCTACTTAATAACTCTTCTCAGCACTTCAATAGTCATTTTATTTTCCCCCAACACTCTCATATTTGAAGATTTATTTTAAATTCTTAGTACTTATTCCAGAGTTATAAACCTGTCTTCCTTTTTTCTTTCCTTGCCTGTTTGTGAATGTGTTTTCCTAATATTAGATACCAACCCAATAATAACTGCCACAAATACGTATAAATTGGGATCTTTACTACTGAGCCGCAGAGCCACCTACGGGGTGTCATATTGTTTTGCCTTGATATTTGGCAGTCACTTCTGTATTATTTTGTTGAAAACGTATCTAATCTTCTCTTTACTTTTCCCATCTACTTCCAAAACTGAATTCTTGACTTAACTGTGTCATCATTATCCCAGACACTCTAGTCCATCTCTCAAACTACCCTGAAGTGCATTGGTCATTAATTCTTTCTCATTCTGAGTGAGAATATATCTTCGGATATTGGCTCTGCAGAATGTTACCAATGCTCTATCTCTTAGCTAGTAGGTTTTGATACTTTTTTTTTTTTTTTTTGAGGTAAAGCCTCAAGCTGTCACCCTGAGTAGAGTGTTGTGGCATCACAGCTCACAGCAACCTCCAATTCCTGGGCTCAAGCGAGTCTCCTGTCTCTGCCTCCCAAGTAGCTGGGATTACAGGCGCCTGCCACAACACCCGACCATTTTTGTTTGTTTGTTTTGTTTTGGTTGCAGCCGTCATTGTTGTTTGGCGAGTATGGGCTGGATTCGAACCCGCCAGCTCAGGTGTACATGGCTGGCGCCTTAGCCCGTTGAGCCACAGGCACCGAGCCGATACTTTGTTTTGATTCCCTTTGCTATTACCTTAGTTACTGCAGAATTTCCTTGTACTTGGATGATTTCTAATCAGATTATTAGACTATTGTTCTTACCCTAGCCATTCTGGCTACTTTTGTGATATGGAAATATGTCAAGTTATATGGTAGACCAAGTACAAATGGCTTGCCATCACTTATAGCATAAATTCCAATTTTCTTAATGAGGTGCTCAGCACCATCCATCATTTAAACCCAGTTTTCCTTTTCAGCACCTTCTCATGTGGTTCTCCTGTTCAAATTACAGATTTAACATCTCCCTAATCTCTCCAGGAAAAAAAAATCCCATCTATTTATTTTGTTTTTACACATAAATTAAATATATCTACTGTACAATGTACATGTAATTCTAATATAATATACATCTTTCTCCACAGGAATAATCTGTGTACTAGGTTAGGAATGATGTCTTACCAGAGCCATAGGTGTAAGATTAGTTAAATGTGGAACCCCCATTCCCTATGCCTAGGTCAGTTTCATGTGAATTTCCTAGGCCTCAATTCCATGAATGGACTGTGTCCATTCATTGATGCATTCATGCACTTTGCCCCGGAGGGGACTGTGTTCGTTCATTAATACATTCATTCACCTTCCAAATAAATAAATAAATAAATTTTTTAAAAAAGAAATATGTGACAAATAAAGGCGCAAGAAGTTGATGATTATTACAATTGGAAAATTGTATAAGTTACTATGTGTGTGTGTAATTCAAAAACAATGGTACTGAAACATAATGAAAAAGAACTACTTATTTATAGTGGGGTATATGTTTGCCATGGGAATGTGCATTTCTTTTTCTTTTCCTTTTTTTTTAAATAAGTTTTATTAAATCATAATTGTGTACATTGGTGCAATCATGGGGCACAATGTGCTTCATATACAATCAGAAATATTTTGATCATACTGTTACAGATAGCCTTCATGGCATTTTCTTGATCACTATATAAATATACTTATATAAATTCTTGATACTCTACCTTTAATAAGTTTCACCAGTACCCTGCTAAGATGCACCGTAGGTGTGTTCCCACTAATTGCCCTCCCTCCACCCAGCCTCCACCCTCCCCTCCCCTCCCTTTCACCTTTCCCTGTATTCCTGTGCTATAATTGGGTTTTAGCCTTCATATGAAAGCTATAAATTAGATTCATATTAGGGCTGAGTACATTGGATACTTTTTCTTCCATTCTTGAGATACTTTGCTAAGAAGAATATGTTCCAGCTCCA